>BGZK01000735.1:0-299344 GCA_005406025.1 Eumeta japonica
TGGACGTCAAGGTGTGGGATGGCCTCCCACAAGGTGGACTGGCGGACTGGCGGACTGGCGGCCTGGTCAAAGCCGTAGATCACCAGTCTGTTCAGTCTAATTCATACTTAGAGAAAATAAACTGTGAAAGACGGACAGACAGGCCCAAAAATGATCATATAGGGGTTTTATCAATATAGTCAATTTTATCGTCATGTAACAGAAATCCTAAAAGATGTATTTTTATTAAGATTTAATTACACTCCTCCTTCCATTGCTCTAGGCCTCCATGGGAAAAGAGCACTTACACCACAAAATAGAGCTATGTCCTGCACACGTACAGGTGTACACCCACAGCTTGATTGCACCGGTTGGCATTCCATTTTTCTCTCAAAAAACAAAGTAATACTGTATAGTTGCAAAAAATTTAAGCTGTAAAATAACAATGAGTTCACATGGTAATAAATATGATTTGAATGCGGCCCACCGTCACGGCACCCGGCCGGCGCGCGGTACTCACGCGCAGCCACGCCGACACGCACGTCAATGGCACCCACCGACGGCGTCGGGCGCTAACCGCGTCGGCGCGCGTCGTGTCCCACTATTCAACTACAATTCAATAGATTCCGTCCGAACGTTACGGTTCAATGAGCCGAGAATCGCAGGCGAGCGGGCGGCGCGCGGCGGCTGAACACGACTGAATTCGAAATGGGGTTTTCAGTAAACCCACTTGAGCCGATACAAGATTAGGAAGTATCGTAATATAAAACGGGCTGAAGGGGTTCAGTCACCTTTTTAACATATTTTCAGTTAATAAATTTGATCTGATCGCAATTTTTGTTGTAATTCGAATCCTTGCTGTAAAATAATTATATTTTTTCTACATGTCATTGCAGTATCTGTAGAGATCCATGACTCTAGATTCGTCTAATACACGTAGTATATCAATATCGTTCAAGCTCCCACAAAAACTCCTTACTTCAAGTATATCGACATAAACAGTCGGTTTTACGCATTCGCGACGTAATACGAACTCCTATAAAAGACGGTAAAACCAGAAGGTGATGTGATGGGTTGCCTACGTGTCTGTGACTACTTATTGTTTTACAAGAGGTCGATGCGAATTTTGGATTTTTGAAGTTATAAATGTAACGACTTCTAAATATACGGTTTATCGAAAATGTCCTCACGTTTTCAAAATTATGTTACCACATTCCTAAAACAACTGGTAGATGAAATTATCTAAGTTGACAGAATTCATTGGTAGCTTCACACTTCTAAAGTCGACCATCGGCTCTTCACATGTACCTTTCACAATTGCAAAATTTTATTGATTCTTATTGAAATTTCCAATTTTTGAACTATGATATTTCTTCATGTATTCGATTTTATTACCAAATACCGCGTGCGATCAAAAAATCCGACATGGAGCTTAACCAACACGCTTAGACAACAACGAAAATTCATTTCGGTCTAATGCTCTACAACTTTCATTTGTCCTATAGGTATATCAAATCACAATGTATTATTTATACCGCGAAGAGTTACAGCTCGACTATCAACTAATATCAGGTTTGAGCTTCAAATGGAATACCGGCAAGACAATGGGCATTAACTGCTTAAACTGCACGCGCCGATATGTTCTTCGAAATCCGTCAGGGGACACAAAATACTCTGACGCAAGGAGCATCCCATTACTATGTTTTGTGATGTGAATTATATTAAGCCGTGTGAAAATTTAGAGCCGCTTAAACAAACATTAAGGTACATATATTCCTAACGTCGACACGGAGACACGACAATCAAACTCACGGTTTTTGTTCCGTACACGTTTGTGGACTTTATACACGTTTTTGTTTCCATACATTGTATCCAAACGGAGAACGAAAGCAAGACGGTAAATGAAAATTTAACTATAGTGGAAAAAAATATCTAAATTTTTTTTGGATTACTTTTCTTATTAACATAAAACTCCGTTAACACATATTCGAAGGAAAATCCTTTTTGTTGAAATGGAAAGGCAAAATACGATAGTTCAAGACGACATCGGATTTCCATGTAAGAAAGTACAAATAAAAAGGTATTTTCTTATGTTGATGTCTAGCAAAAAACTATTATAATACGTTGTTAGACCGTGTTGCTCGGTGGAGCCTTATATTCTGAAGACAGGCGGAGTCTTAAACACATTCAGCGTAACTAAACGACGACTAATAATTGATGAGCTAATTAATCGTCCGCGACGAACGAACCTCGTACGTGCCAGCCCTCATTAGCTGTGCTATATCAATTACCTAGAAACCGTAACGCCCACCAGCGCCTGACGCTCATTCGTGGCCTGCACGACCACGGCCGTGATCGGCGCAGGCTGTCGCGCCTCTTCTGCGCCGTTGGGCACTGGCGCCAGAGGAGGTCACGACAAGGGGGGCGATTCTCGGGTTATTTTCACACGATGTCTAGTGTGTAGAGGTCAACATTAGAACTACCAAACGAAAACAGTAACCTATACTGTAAGATGGATCCTACGACACACTATGTATATACGTTCCTACCAGTTCACCGTACGTTCACGTTATACGCATAGCCGTCGTTTTCGATTTTATCGCATGAGACATCGCGTCGAAACGGCCCGAGAATTGTCCCCTCGGGCCTCCTCAGCTTTTGTGCTCCTGCTCTTATTAATTTCTGTGGGCGGTCGTCATAACAACATTGTTATTCAACGGAATTGACTTAACCCTGTGTGTATGTTGTTTTAGGTGTACTCTATTGAATTCAGCCGCGTTCGATGAAAATTATGGGACAATTCGGAAAAGTTCTACTTCGTAAGAAATAACATTTTTAGACAAATATAACAACGACCACAATATTCATTATAATCATGATAAAAAAATATTTCATTTGAGATATAATTCAAAACCTGGGCAATAAGTAAAATTAAGTCAAGTGAAATAACGTTTCACAAATTTTTCTTAGTAGAGAAATTCACAAATTAGTGTTTTTAGATGAAAAATTACTAAATTGTGTAAACATTTTAATGAAATAAATTTTAATTTTTACGTGAATAGGTTTGTATTTACATTGCCGATTGTAAAGATAATACATTAATTGATGATTATTTAATAGGCACGTATTTTTCTGTTTTGTAAGCACTTGGTTTTTTCTGTCTTTACTTTCCTGACTGAAAGTTAAATCATTAAAACTACATAAGCAAAACTTTAATATACATTTTAGTAATTAAGTATAAAATAATTTAGTTTGAACGTAAAATGCAAAAATTGGGTGCGTGTACTTATATACGCGCGTGAGAAATTATACTTACTTCTTTCGCATCATTAAAAATAGTTTTTAATTGCATGCAAATAATTAATTACAATGATATAATAAAAGGAATGGAAAAGGATAATCAATACAGTCAATAATAAAGTTCAGTTTAAATTTTAAAAATTAAATAAAAAATATTTATTTTCTTACATTAAGTGTAACATAAATTCTCTAATTATTCGAATGTTATTTTCAAATTATGATTTAAAATATTATGTCATACATTTTTTTTTTTTAATTTTGAGAATAATAAATATATATGACATAATTTGTATTAAATATTATAAGACCCTTAATTTTAAATATTTATTATTGGTTTTTGAATATTTAAAAAATAAATTTAATAATAATTTAGATAATTGAATTCAAATTAATTCATTTTTAAAATATATATTATTGATCATTTAATATTTTAAAAGTAAATAAATAAATAAAGTAATAAATTTAAAAATTAAATTTAAGTTTATTCGTTTTTAATTTATTATTTTTCTTAATTTAATATGCACTTTTCATTTTATCAATAAGTTATCATGAAATTTGTTCATTTCTTTTTATTAATATTTATTATTTATTCAATTTAATAATAAATATTATAAATTAATATTTTAATTTGATGTTCGATTTTAATTATTATCATAATTTTTTTATTAAATGTTTTATTGAATTTATTTCTTTATTTTGTAAGTATTTAATAACCAATAATAAATATTTGTTATTAATAATTTAAATCATATTTAATACTAATAATTTAATCATATTTTAGTATTAATTATTTTAAATAATAATATATGTAATTTATATCAATAAATAATACATACGGATAGTTAAACTCAATTATATTGGAGCACTTAAAAAAGAATATCAGCACTTTTTTTCTTCACTAATATTTACGAATAGTAACTAATATTAATCAAAATATTAAGTATTTAAAAACTTCATCACAGCGTTATTGTAAGTTTTGAATATTTAAGTGAGAACGGTTGATAACCAACTTTAAATCGTTCTAGATCCTAAATAGTCATTCAAAATAAAAAATTATTAGAGAAATCAGATGATTTTCAATGATCTATTCTATGATAGCCAACTCAACTCTCATTTTTTTTTAATTTTATGGCGTCTGGTTGCGCAATTTTCATTTTTTATTACTGTCACAACTTCAGTGACAGTAATCAAAATTATAAAATTAAACCACGTTGATTGACGTAAGAATCATTAAAACTGGCCTACATGTTTGGTCTCTAGAGCGCTACAAAGCACAAACATACATACATAGTTATATTGGCTAATAAACACATTACTCTCGTTTGCGTCACATAGTCGAGTAAAAAGTAATAATATATAATTAAGTTATTTAGTACGTTTGTATAAAATTTATATAAATAAGTCGTAAAAACATAAAACGTGTTGTCAGTGTATTTTTTTTATTTCAATATATCCGTAGGCTAAAACACAAAATAGCTAAAATTGTTTTAGTTCCTCGCAATCATACCTACCGAGTGAAACAACGGATTTTTCAGCCAAGAAAACTGTGTAATATATGTTTATTGTTTTCACTATTGAAATGTGGGTAGATCCATTTTTATATTAATTATCATACAATAAATTAGTTCATATACTTTGGAAATGTATGGGCTGTGTGAAGCTTCATTTAGCTAACAGGGCGGTGCCCATTCTGTTGTCAAAAGCGGCGAAACAGAAATTACCGGGTTTCAATTTTTACCACCGAGCAATTGATTGATCAATTTTTAACTTAAGTGACATAATTATATATATAATAACAAATTGAGCCAAAAGCGGCCGCTTCCGGTTGCATCGGTGTTGATACCGCATCGACGACAACGGTCGTTGACAGCTGACAGCCACCAAACCCGGTGCAGCCAGGGTGAAACCATCGAGGTTAAGGCTCTCGGTTTGAAACAGAAAGACTGCCCTCCAAAACTACAAATTAATTGTTTTTGGAGTCTGTTTGAACAATTATTTAAGTAGGTTTATGAAGGCTGCTTTTATCTACATTTTTTTGAAAAAAATTCGTGTAACGTTTTTTATAATAGTATACAATGAAACTTTTTTGTAGATTATTTGTGGTGGCTCATAAATTCGGATGGCGATACTATCTATAGTATCGCCATCCATTGGCACTTGCAACCCCAGAGGAGTCGTCGGTCACCAGTGCGTTGCCAGCCTCTTAGGTAGGAATAAAATATCTAATGGAGGGGAAAAAATTGACGAAAGGAAGTAGGGTGATGGATGGAGGAAGTGGACCACCGGAGCTCTCATTCGCTGAAAGAATACTACTCGCATTTCAATATTTTAAAAGTAATACCTTAGTAAGTCCCATTTATTTTTATCATTCACATACAATATACAAGATAAAAGTACAAGATCTCTATATGCATTGTTGTCTTTTTGTCTGTGACATAAAATAAATTTAATACTTTTTCACAGCCATCGTCTATCACTTGCTGAAATATAATATGAAAGGACGAATAAATGCTATGATTTTTTTTAATTCGCTGTAACTCTTGTCGAAGGCGTTTTTTTTTTCAAAAGAAAAGGACGATCCGATTTTTAAGAAAAACTCGGATTTCTTCAGAAACGTGACCGCTTTGTAGCAGAAAGACTAGCGGTGACAAAAAAGCTGTTCTCCTTTCGAGCGCGGGCGACGCTGAGATTAATGAATGTCACGAATTTCATACCTGAAAATATAACCTGTTCTTATTTTTGAAGTATATATTTCGCCATTATAATGTTACATTTAAGATATTTATTAATAAAAATGAAAACATATTTAAAACACAATGTTTTTCCACAAACAACTTGAGAAATATTTAAAAAAACTATATTTTTATTTAATCTCTTCTTATAATACTTCTTAATGTTTATGTTTTTCATATGTATTTTTTGTTTATGTTCCTTGTGGAAAAAATTTTCAGCGCATATTCTAACGTTGTGAATTCAGTCGAAGGCCGTTCGTGTCTACTAATTCTGTTTTAGGGGCAACTATGTGAAGAGTAGACGCTTTTGAAATGACTCGAATTATATCGTTGTCAGGATTCCGTACATCAACGGCCAGTGCGAAATCCTTCTAAGGCCCACGACGCACTCGTCGGTCTATACAACTAGTATATATCAGAGTTCGCCAAAATCTACGAAAGACAAGAATAAAATTCGGGAGAATCGCTAACAAAAACTGAATTTCGAGAGACTCTGGAGAGTTTATTTTTATTATTAGTTCGTACTTACGCATTAGAAAACTAAAAATAAATAATTTGAAGCGTTGTATGTACACGCTCTTTTCAATGACGTAAATTAACTTTATTTATCAAGATTTATTGGGTACTATTTTTTAAAAAATATTCTCACAGTTTGGGCGCCATCGGGATGACTCAAACCATAAGCCCCTTGACGTCGCCTTTTGAGTCGTAAAATTTCAGAACTGTAACATGTTTCTGAGTCAGTGTGCTTCTTGACATAAGTCTCTCTTGTCATCTATCACTAACTTCTTCCGCTAGCAATCCCTATCTATTGAAGGCTTGTTGTAAGTTTCGGCTGGTTTTCGCATCTTCTGACATATCTCTTATGTATTAAATATAAAACACTTAATTTATTGTATTGTGTGAGGTGTTAATTCGCGGAAATCCATAGTAGACGCTTGCCTGCAACATACATTAACATGCAGCATGCAACCCACCGCTGACCCTCGAATCTGCCTCTCCACTACGAATCTCTATCCAAATGATCGAATATTGATTCCAAAGGATTGACAGATATCGAACACCTAAGCAAGTGTTATTTATTTTTATAATTATCTTATCTGTGACATTTGACAGGCATGTCTATCGGTGGTGGTCTGTGGCTGCCTTAAGAATGTTTTCGTCGCTCTTTAACCATTGCGTGACAGCGGCCCGCTTAACGAGGTTGTGTTGGTTGTTTTAACGCTCCTTACACCCTGGTGGATGTGACTCGGTAATTTCCTGAGGATGTGCCTGGTTGGCATGAAACGTACGTAGAATTAACAATTTAACGGTTGGCGGAATAAGATAATTATAAAAATAAATAACACTTGCTTGGGTGTTGGATATCTGTCAATCCTCTGGAATCAATATTCGATCATTTGGATAGAGATTCGTAGTGCAGAGGCAGATTCGAGGGTCAGCGGTGGGTTGCATGCTGCATGTTAATGCATGTTGCAGGCAAGCGTCCACTTAATTTGTTTTCCAACAAATTGAAAATCCTGACGACCATCTATGCAGGAGTAACTATGTCACCGCTTTTACAATGGCAATTTGAAAATTACTATACTACATCTAGGATGCCCAGAAGCAAAAACTCTGTCTCATTTCCGAATCTTTCTGATCGACACAAAAGACTATTTTGTTTCTTGATTTCTAGCTGGTGTCTGCATTAACATCTATTTACAAGAATGTGGAATAAGAAGTCCTTGGGGATACAGCCAATATTTCAGCGAAGCCCTAGATTATTGACTTTAATATACACAAATCGTAAGTTAATGAATTCTCGTTGCTCAAAAGGAAATTTTACTATAAAGCCGTGATTGCCAATTAATTAGCGAACACGAGTCACGTGTTACGCCACTTGTCACGCCGGACTGAATTTTACTTGGCTCTTTTTCTACCGCCACTCTCGCTTGGCATTGTCCAGTTAAAATAAATTCTTGCTTGGCATTATTAAAATTTGTATTGCATTATGAAAATAAGTAGATTGATAAAATCCACAGGCTTCTGCCATAAGTACAGACGCATATATATAACCTACGACAAATTTTATGGAAAATAGTTAAAATTAATTTTACAAGAGTTTATTGTTCGTCCTTTCATTTAAGATCATTTTTCTCCCATCTAACTTAAACTGATACGGTCCTATCTTATTCCTACATCGATTATATACTAATTTATAAGAGCGCGTTCCAAAATAGTTTCTTATTTAATATGCATTGAATCAGTTGAATTGCACATCTACTACATTTGATATTTAAACCGAGGTGTCCATTTTAAGCCAATTTTTTGGAGTCTACCGAAATAGAGTTACACTTTAACGATACTATTTGCGAACTGCATCCTACTGCTACAACGTAATCACTCGGTGCCGTTACTGTCGTATTGTATTTTTAAGATACTAGGTGCGCCGACGTTCCACAGACTCGTAGCGTCCTACTTCAGATTCATAATGCACGAGACGCTGAGGCGGGTAAACGCTTTAACTTGAAAGAATCTCATCCACCACTGAAATTTACTGCGGAGACCTGAATGTCGTTTCTTAGAGCAGTTTACTTTCCCTGTGCTCGCCGTGCGGAATATAATGAATGTGCAGTCGTTGTCGTGTTACGCCTGATTGAACATAATTTGATTGGCGAACATTGTTCAATAGCTCATTGAACACTTGGAGTGCGGGTCGTATAAGACAGGAGCCTAGCGGTTCTATGAACGTCGAAACGCTCTTCTTCGCTTTGTCATTTCCAAATAAAATTATATTATTATTGTTCTTTATCTTTTCTTAATGTAAGAATTCAATCGCATTAAGCAAATAGAGGTTTCAAATTAATCAATTAGTTCTCATAACTTCTTTTTTCTGATTCCTATCATAAATTCTACAATTTAAAAAAAAAACAATTTAATACCCAAAACACAACAATAAGATTATTTCAATAAATAAAACAGTATCGCTTCAACTTCTTGAAATTGATGAACAACTCTCTCAAAATGGAAAACCACAAAACGTTTTGTTAAACAAATTACTGTTGTGCCATCGCCTTACACACTCTCTATAAATTAAACAGAATTTACCAACGCGTCACACAAATCACCGAATTTATTGTTGTCCCGTCGTACACACCGAGTTCGAGCATAAGATACTCGTATGTAGACTAGATCTATCGTAAAACCAAACCGTAATCTTTGTAAACGTGGATAAATACAATAAAATTATTTTTTGTATTGTTTTGTAAAATTAAAATAATCCCTAGAATTAATAACCATAACTTTCCCACTTGCTTAGAAAATATGTTTCCTAAGTGAGTTAAGTTTATATTTTCTTGTTCAGTCACAATACATATTCTAAGAAACAAAAACTGAAGTTTTTTTTTAATCGGTGATTAATTATATGAAATTCATTATAAATAACCTCCCGAAACCGACGAGCTTGTACAAAAAGTTGATGGACGTCAGTGAAGCAAGAAATATGTGTAAATCGTACCATGTGGAAATCTATAGTCTCTGCTTTCCCTTCTGGAAAATAGGCGTGAGTTTATATTACATTAGTGTTGTTATTAATAATAATAATGAAATCATCGCATAGCCGCAGTTTTACATCTATGTTTTATTGTAAATAACTGTCGCAATCATTGTGCACGTACTTCTCGTTGAAATAATATAATGTGTGAAGTCTACATGTCATACGTCACATTCAGAATCTATCTTTACTTAATTCTGTATCTATAATCTGCACCTTTTTCTAATGCTTCTTCATAATAGTTCTTGAGTATGGGTTGAAATTTTGTAAAAAGAAGTAATTTTAGTGTTCACAAAGTGCAATTGATTATGAGTAACCGAGGAATAAATTATTTCATGAAATTGGTTAAATTTAAATTTTATTTATTTTTGAAATTTCTTTTTTAAAACATTTATAAGGGGAAATGAGCATACAAGTTACCAAAAAATGAACGATCACCGCGATCCATTCAGCTCATCCCGCCCAAAATTCCAAAAGAAATAGGATATGCAACAGAGGAGGACGTGAACTGACGGAGGTGCAGTGAGCAGCCAGAAACCTCCTTCAATGCACGAAGGGTAACAGCACAAGCTGCTACGTCACGCCTTTATGCCGTGAGAATGCAGACGTGAAGTACTCACCGATCGAGCCGGCCCACTTTCGGGAGTTAAAAAAGGTTAAACGTATATGTCGATTACAGCCACAGTGACGGCTTATTATGACAAGTTTATCCGGACGTTAGCAATTGATTCGGGAAATAGCGAAAGTATTTAATTAAATTACGAAACGTAATTTTAAATTAGTAATATTATTTAAAAAATAATTACTGCTTAATTCATCTTTATTTAGACGCTACTTTTTGTCAATTTTCCCTACATGAAACACGATGAGACAACAAGATGTTTCTTGTATAAAAGTTTATGACCACGCCATACGAGATTGATACCGACATGCACGGGAAAACACGATACATTAAAGTGGGAAATGTTTGCTTCAAGTGCAAACTGCTTGTACATTCGGCTCGCGGCGTGCGCAGGATGCGTCGTCCTGCCCGGAATACTAAACCGCTGCAGGGCTATGCGCGCGTCGCTCGACGGCTCACGAATGATTGTTTGCGATACTCCAGCACAAACATCATCAGTATCGGGTATGACCTTCATTCGCGCCTGCGCCGGTGGACGGATAATTAGTTATGTTGTTCGCTTACGACTAACTCTATAGCTAAACCGACTATGCTCGTGTATTTAAAGGCCACCAAGGATGTCAGAAAAGCGATTAAGTACTGTAGGCATTTCTATGTATATTACAGTATATTCTACATGTATAGCTCTTCATATTTCAGATCAGGAGGTTCAATAAGTGAATGGTTGTGGTAGAATATGTAATTTCTTATTACGTATTGCTTTAAAGCTAATTTGATTATTTCTGTGTGCATACAATTTTGTGAATATTATTGTAGTAAATACGAGTACTTTACACATATTTAGAATGTTATTTTTGTTGATTAATTAGGTAAGCTGGCTTAGCATGATTACTAGAAGTGAAATTAAAATTAAAACCCACTAAAATAACAATAAACTATAAGCCACGAAAAATTCTATGCTATTTCTTTCTTACAAAACATGCGTTAACGTTATTATACATGGCACTAGTGAACAATGAATTATATAACTTGGTATATAATTCATTGCTCTAGTAAGAAACTGGGTACTAGTGCTGTTTCTGTGTAATTCTCAATTAAAAACATCAATTACTCGTGTATTTTTATGGTTATTAATAAAATGTTTTCACTAAGCTTTAACTCAAATAAAAAGTTAAATACAGTGACATGAAAAAAATTATGAGATACCCTATTGTTAAGCTAAGACCTAGGAAGGACACGTTGACCTGAGTATGTGACTTCAAGGTAAGTCATTAGAAAGTACATTAAAAACACACAACCACGTAAATAAAACTTATTACTGCGAATTCCGCAATATGGCGTTGTTCATTTATAGTTGTCCAATTTTGATTTCAATAAATATAATATCCTGATAAGAATTTGATGGATAAAAGGTATATAAATTATGAAATTTTATTAAATTGCAATTACGAATATTTTTGAATCTTAATTATTAAAAAATAAAACTATTTTTTGCGAAAACATTTTTTTCCGCAATCTTTAATGATGTACAAAGGCTTAGTCCAAAATGAAACGACTTCTATTTTACGTACAAAGTATTATATAGTACAGTACAAAATATTATATTTTATTGTACATGTTGTTACAATAATTACAACACGGAAAATCATAATTAGATGCTTGAACTAACTTGCAGTATGCAACTCGCCGTCGGAATTATAAAAATAAATCACACTTGCTTAGGTATTTGATATCTGTCAATCCTCTGGAATCAATATTCGATCATTTGGATAGAGATTCGTAGTGGAGAGGCAGATTCGAGGGTCAGCGGTGGGTTGCATGCTGCATGTTAATGTATGTTGCAGGCAAGCGTCTACTATGGATTTCCGCGAATTAACACCTCACACAATACAATAAATTAAGTGTTTTATATTTAATACATAAGAGATATGTCAGAAGATGCGAAAACCAGCCGAAACTTACAACAAGCCTTCAATAGATAGGGATTGCTAGCGGAAGAAGTTAGTGATAGATGACAAGAGAGACTTATGTCAAGAAGCACACTGACTCAGAAACATGTTACAGTTCTGAAATTTTACGACTCAAAAGGCGACGTCAAGGGGCTTATGGTTTGAGTCATCCCGATGGCACTCAAGCTGTGAGAATATTTTTAAAAAAATAGTCCCCCAATAAATCTTGATAAATAAAGTTAATTTACGTCATTGAAAAGAGTGTGTACATACAACGCTTCAAATTATTTTTTTTTAGTTTTCTAATGCGTATGTACGAATTAATAATAAAAATAAACTCTCCAGAGTCTCTCGAAATTCAGTTTTTGTTAGCGATTCTCCCGAATTTTATTCTTGTCTTTCGTAGATTTTGGCGAACTCTGATATATACTAGTTGTATAGACCGACGAGTGCGTCGTGGACCTTAGAAGGAGTCCGCGCTGGCCGTTGATGTACGGAATCCTGACAACGATATGATTCGAGTCATTTCAAAAGCGTCTACTCTTCACATAGTTGCCCCTAAAACAGAATTAGTAAACACGAACGGCCTTCGACTGAATTCACAACGTTAGAATATGCGCTGAAAATTTTTTCCACAGGAACATAAACAAAAATTACATATGAAAAACATAAACATTAAGAAGTATTATAAGAAGAGATTAAATAAAAATATAGTTTTTTTAAATAATTCTCAAGTTGTTTGTGGAAAAACATTGTGTTTTAAATATGTTTTTATTTTTATTAATAAATATCTTAAATTTAACATTATAATGGCGAAATATATACTTCAAAAATAAGAACAGGTTATATTTTCAGGTATGAAATTCGTAAATAACAGTATTGCTCCAATGTAAAAAGAAAATTAAACTAAGTATATAGCGAGTATAACGTGTTATAGCATGATATCGGACACATTTTCTAAAATTCTAAAAGAAAACTGTTTAACTCGTTAGATGAGAATTCGTAGTAGAAGAACAGATCCGAGGGTTAGCGATGTGCTGCATGCTGCATGCTGCGTGCTACTGCGTGTCGCTGACAAGCGTCTAACAAACCTTCAGATAGAAGTGGCAGTGGACCGTTTTAAATGTTAAATAATCGGAAAAAAGGGAAAGATCTTTTTCACATTTATGCATAATTAAATAATAAGATTATAATGTAAGCTTAGGTTTTGTAAATTTAAATTAGCTATAAAATAAGTTATGTACTAATATTAGTAATCTAACAGAAAATAGCAATATTTTCTATCGCTCGTGTAAATATACACCAGCGCCCCGGAATATCGTACATAAACAAAACTTAAGCCGTGGCGCAACGCCGCGTCCACGACAAACTATTTTCCCTTACGAAAGAATCGGTTCCCCGCCCTGCGCCCGCGGCCGCGCCCTCGGCCTTTCCCCGCCGCAATTTTCCCTATTACGATTAATTTTCCGTTATCGAAGCACGTCGGGCTGGCCCGCAGAGACGCCCGCCGCCGCGATTTCATATGCGCCACGGAAACTCGACGAGAGCTCACGTATGGTAATTACCAGGCTTTGATTACGCTTTCGCGCGAATGGGTATGGAATAAATACCTTGTTTTTTATGTCCAGCGCGTCCGGACTCCACTTACGATCTCACTCCCGATCTAAATTCCGAACGAGGCGGCGCCGGTCGTCTGTGACTCTTTCTTATTACTGAACATTAAATTTTAATTAAACGCAATTTAATACATACAATTTATAAAATTTAATCATGCATAGTTTTAATCCCAACCTCGATCCTACTCTCGTCACTACACGTGCACGTTATGTTGCCGAATCTGATATAGAATTTAATATTAAGCCTATGTCCTTAGTTCAGTAATCCAATATTAGCCCAGTAGTTCTCATCTACGAATACCAATATACGAATGGACAACATTTATTTTTTTACGTAACTTATTATTTCCAAAAGTACTGGTAATTTATATTCAAAATCTAAAATTGATTGCTTAAAAATTTTTACTTGAAACAATACATACACGATATTTTATTCTTTTACTTCTCATAAATTTAGGTTAGATGTATAAAACGACAAAATCTATAAAATTTGCGATCAACCAGTTCAGTATATATATATGTGGTAGAGAAATCAGTGTAAAAAGCTTTTCGATTATACTATGTAACCTATTTCTTGACTAAGCAAATCCATATATAAAACTGAAGCTTATAGACCAGGGTAGATAATTTTTGAAACCAAAAAAAATTACAGTAGGATGAAACCCATTAGAAAAGGAGGGGAATATGATCAAAATGAAAGGAAAAATAAATTACGGTCGATCCGAGTTCGGGAAGTGGGAGGGGGTGAGTTTTTAAGGGTAAAAAATGGTTTATCTTGATTTCCGGCAAAACTACAAGTCCTATGGAAAAAAGTTAAATGGCAAAGTTGTAGGCAATAAAAGATCTACAACTTTTGTATTTGCAGATTTTCACATAACCTCAAAATTTAGGTGAAAATTCAAAACCAAGTTTTGGTTTTATTTATATCTTTTCAAAAATTTTTTTTCTACGAAATTTGGTGAAAACTTACCTTATTATGTCCCAAATACACTGTAATTTATTTGATTAAAATATTTATTTTTCGCTTCATTTTAATTTAATATCAAAAAAGCACCCTAATTTTCAATCGAAAATTCTGACGTCAAAATATCAGCTTTTTTCCAAAAGTTTGGGGGGTTTTTGTTCGTTGAAATATCTACTTTCTGATGGTGTAAAGAAAAATATACATTACTATAGGAAATATTCTTAGAAAATGCATTGAAAATCTATTGCGACTAAATCAGGCACATTTCTTAAACGAGCTAAAATGTTTTTATCGAAATCATTAATTGTGTTTTGTTTTTTTATATGCTGTAATATATTTTCTCTTGTATCGTTATTTTGAACTGATGAAATTTTATCTTTAGAAATATTACCGAAAAACCCACCGCAGAGAAAGCAATGAGATTGAAAATTAAATATAAGAGCGTCCTTATTTATTTGTTTTCCTTCCTGTGATTTCTTACGTCTTGAGCTACAGAATGCAGCTATTGCAGTCTCATCATTATAATGACTTTGACAAGTTCGATGAATAAGAGCTGATGTTAAAGTTTCAAATTTTTTGTATTTATTGTCGATTCTCTTCTTGCTAGACGCCACTAAACGATTCAAAGCTGTTTTTTTTATTTCATACACTTGTTTGTCGTCTGACTTATTGCAGATTATACAAACAGATTCTTCCATACTGGTAATCTGAAAAGACAAAATCAAATTAATAATGCCTTCAAAGTTTTATCATGAGTATAACTAAATCTGTTTGTATAAAATAAACGAAATTCCTATTTTTTTATTCTTGTACTGAAATATCATTCAATTTCAATTTTTTAGGTTATGTTACGTTAAACATACTATTTATAAAAGAAAATATTACTATTTTTATTTTGAAGCTGATTAATATAGATTAAAATACAGATAGTATTTACCTTTCTATGCAGATTCCAAACGATTCTTTCAATAAAGTAAATTTCTCACAAATCACTTAGAGTAACTTAGCCTGCACGTGTATTTTTAAAAACGATGTTGTACACTACTCTGTATCTCGAATACTGGCTAACGGTCTTTACAGCTGCTACGAAATAGCAGGTATGTAGTAAGGCCCAGACCCTCCTAGGTCCGTCCCCACTTCTCAATGAAATAACTTACAATGGGCTTAAATTCACCGAAGGTCACTCAGGTATATAAATTATCTTAAAACAGCAATAAATAGGCATCTACAAATATTATTTAAAGAAGATTCTACAACTTTTTAAAAATATTGTAGATGTCTTATTAAATATTAACTTTATTAACTTATTTGTTTGTTAATTATAGAAGGATATTTTAATTTGTAATTTTTTCGTTTATCAATAAAACATGAAATCTTACGTTTTTTGAGTAATTAAAATGTAAATTTTAATAAATACCTCAAAATTGTACATAATGATTAAAAAAAAATTTTCGAATTTGAGGTTTTTTCAATTTTTTGCATTTTCTAAGAATATTTCCTATAGTAATGTATATTTTTCTTTACACCATCAGAAAGTAGATATTTCAACGAACAAAAACCCCCCAAACTTTTTGGAAAAAGCTGATATTTTGACGTCAGAATTTTCGATTGAAAATTAGGGTGCTTTTTTGATATTAAATTAAAATGAAGCGAAAAAATAAATATTTTTAATCAAATAAATTACAGTGTATTTGGGACATAATAAGGTAAGTTTTCACCAAATTTCGTAGAAAAAAAATTTTTGAAAAAGATATAAATAAAAAACCAAAAACTTGGTTTTTTGAATTTTTCACCTAAATTTTGAGGTTATGTGAAAAATCTGCAAATACAAAAGTTGTAGATCTTTTTATTGCCTACAACTTTGCTATTTAACTTTTTTCCATAGGACTTGTAGTTTTGCCGGAAATCAAGATAAACCATTTTTTACCCTTAAAAACTCACCCCCTCCCACTTCCCGAACTCGGATCGACCGTAATTTATTTTTCCTCTCATTTTGATCATATTCCCCTGCTTTTCTAATGGGTTTCATCCTACTGTAATTTTTTTTCATTTTTTACCATTTTTGTAGGCTTTGACCCTGGTCTATTATTTGAGTTAGTCGTTTTGAAGTGTATGACAAACAAACACTCCGAAATAAACGAGCAAAGAAACGGACAATATTCAACTGTTATGTTAGTAGGAATCTGTAGGTGTCTGCTAAAAATTGAATATGTGAATATCAAAGATTCGCTGTTGATTCGTCAACGGGTTGAAGTCATCCCATATTTTGTTGTTGCCACGTTATTTAAAGTTTAATGAGAAACAGACGGTATGACGAATAATTTACATGAATAATTCTCCGTTGTTTTATGACGTTAAAAGTATAAAAAGACTTCCCGATGACCTACGACACGTCACTGTCAAAAAAGCCCCAAAAATATAAAGCTTTTAAATATATCAGTGGAATATACTTCATGTTAACTATGAAATTTGAACTTTGTCATAAGCCACAGTATTATGGCAAAAATAATAATGATAATTTCAAAATCTCGTATTTGCAAATTCCCTTCCTAACTAAGAAAGAAATTCCAATGGCATTATCTATTCTTTTCATTAACAACAGTACGTCTTAGCGCGCACGAAAAAAATAAGCTAACGAACCTCAAATACAACAATATTTATAATCTGTTTTAAAAGTTATGGCATAGCAACAAAGGCCAACGTGAAATTGTAGTCAATCTCTTAATTTACAGTCATCAATGGCACAATCACAGAATTAGTTTAAATTGTCAATATGGCATTTACATTCACATAAAAGTGAAAATAATGAAAATTTCTAACTGTATTTTACACAATGGCTCGAGGACTACAGTGTGGACTATATGGGGGCTACGATACTACAATATAATGGGGTTATAGTCTTCAACAAATGTAACTAAATCTTGAAGAGTACAAGTTAAGGTACATATTACAGTTTTATATTTTAAATCTTTTTGTGTATATAACAATGAAATATGCCTACAGGTACTACCTACATAATAATTTTTTGAGAAAAAAAACACCAAAGTTAGACAATTAGCCACAGACAATTGCCTAATTGTCTTAGGAGTGATTGCCAGAAGATGTGCCAGACGCAGTTGTGCCTCAGTTTTTATGTTTATAAATTACTTTTTTTATTTGCTTTGTTTCAATTTGTACCGAATCTTTAAAAATGACTAATTGTCTTATACTAATAGGTTTTAACGTCGGTTATTGTTTTTTGTTAAAGTTATTTTATTCAACGTTTTCAACGGTTGGGTAGGTAAACTTTGTAAAGCATCTAGCTTTTATTCATGACTCAAAACGATTGTGAGTATTTATGTAATCGGCCCGGCATTCGTTTGTTTTTGCAGGCAGAAAGTGGAAAATCAGTTCCATTTTCTAATTTCTCGGGGTGCCGACTATTCATTCCGGGGTATATACGAAACCCTTGTACAAATTTAAAGACTTTATTAAGCACACTGAAAAAAAGACTATTATACAATCTCTGAATATTTAGAGGATAAATGGACATAACTCTTTCTCTGCTCTAATAATATTAATATTATAAATATTCTACTCCTACTTGTTCTTACAGGTTTGTTTTTCTTAAAATATTTTTATATATGATTGTACTTCTATATAACTTTGATTTGAAAAAAGCTACCTTTGGAAAAACTAGAAACGAGTGGTAATTTAAAAAATAAGTGATAATATGAACATACTATACATTCTTTAAATATTATGACGCATTTCAAATGCTGTACATAAGATACGAAATAAAGACAAATACATTGATTTGAAAATGCACATTTTTTGTTGTAGTGTAACTACACTCGAACACACACTGCGTCTGGCGACTCAACGTGTCTTTTTGGTAACGGCCTAGCTACTAAAAAACACCAATACACGGTTCATGGGAAATAAACTATTTTCGTGCAAACGTCTCGCTCCTCGAGCCGATACGAATTGACGCATAAGCTCGTTGATTGTGATTGACGAAGGAATAATTATTACTCATCGTTTGTTTTGAATTTATGCTATTTGTCAATAAGTAGTTCATGATGCTCTACAATTCTAAGAACAATATATTCAGTTTGGTATTTTAAAAGTAAAAAACAACAAAGACAATTTTCTATTTGAAAGATACCCAAAGATTGTTTGAAAAAGAACCAACATATTTTTATTAAATACCAAAAAATATCATACGAATAAGACTTACACCCTAAAGGTTCCGTACAAGCTTAATTATGTATGTAGATATTTTATCCACCAAGAGTCTCGACGATCTTTTTCTTTTTCTATACATTTAGACATATTTATTGAGAAATTTTTTGGAAGATTTTTTCAAAATTTTTTTGAATTCATAAAAATCTTAAATGTTCATAACAGAAAACTACGAGATGTTGTCCCATGCATCGGTTTACATCACGGTCCATATTGCAGCTGCACATGTTAGTTTATAATCGCATTTAGTTTATAATATGTAATATAACTATAAATAAATGATTTTCAGGTTTTTTTCTTTTACTTGTGCTATGAAATCTAGCTTTTTGTCTAATTTTATCATTCTAGGTCAACAGAGAGTACCTTATAGGTTTTAATTTATTTGCAAATGCCAAAATATGCGACTAAAACGACTACATTTTTTGATTTCGCTGAATTAGAAGTTTGGCTGTTGGACAGCTCCAAGACACCGTAAATGTATTTGATACTAATTTCAACTCGCATCTCCACGCGTTTCTGAGAAAAGTCTTGACATACAGACAGACAATAAAGTGATCCTATAAGGGTTGCATTTAAGGTTGGAAACACTAACTCTATGTTGACCGAAATAAATTATCACGCTTCTAAGAACTTGAGGTTGTATCACATCACTATGCATTTATTATTCATTTCTCATTAGAGTACTGTATACTTTATAATAAATAGAGACTACAAATACGTCTTAGCTTACACTAGTATCTAAATTTTTAACTTTTATAATAGTTTCATTCCAAATGATAGTATAAATTTTATTGAAATTAATTCATCAAACTTTGTCGAAGAAATAAAAGAACATTCCATTTTGACATTATGTGAAAACTGCACTTAAAGTAAACGAAGCCATTAAAATTAAATGAACAATCCGAGTTACACGACGATTTCATACCGTTTACAGGCGCCAGGTAGTTGAAGCATATAAGTTATATTAAAATAAGCGCTCATTTTTTTAATCTGCTCCTCTGGTATCAGTTCTTTTCTGTTGTCTGAGGAAGTGCCCCGCGTGACGGAGGGGCTTATAAACATATATTGACTTTCTATTACTAACAACTATTATTATTCTTTTTTGTTTTCCGCTATGAAAATCGAAAAATTTTCATGAACTGGAAACTTTTTTTTTTCGCTTTGATTTTCGGAAATCCATTTTCTTCAGATTTCACGTTTTAGAGTTCTAGGAATCTATTATGACCATTTTCCGAGTAACGGGGGGGGGAGGGGTGTTGTAAAAATTCTTAAAGATTTACCGATAAATTTCAAAATGTACCTCCTTGTGCTTAAAAACAACGTTGATAGTTACAAAGTGCGTTAAAATCGGTGGGTTCGTTTGAGAGATATCGTTAACGAAATATTTCAAAAAACATGCGAAATTCTTTACAGACTGATGTCCGGTATTTGGTTACCTTATTCTGTTTAATAAGTTGGGAACGCCTTGCACTCTTTGAGCTCAAAATAGTAAGAAGGATAGCCAGCAGTGTCTTTCGAATGCCCAAAATCTTAAAATGTTTTTAAAATTTTAATAAGTTTTTAATAAATAGCTTTTGAACATTTGATATATTTCAAAATTTACTACTTAAGAAATTCAAAGACACATCAATAAATATTATAGCGGGAAGTTTTTGGAATGACCTACTGCGTCAATCGTTTTCCATATATTTTTTAATACGACTGTCCTCTTGGAGAATAATAGTCATCGTCGTTCAATGACCTATCTCATTCATCTCTATTACGTCCTACATCACATTCAAACGGCTCGAGTTAGACCAAAGTTAGTTCCCTCACGTTCGTAATAACAAAGTTAGCGGGCCCGCTGTTTGCCGCCCGTGGGCCTCGGGCGCTCCTCAAAAGTCTAATACGTATCAAAATGGGTAGCAGAGATGAGAATGAAGTTTTCAATAGGATAAAATGAGAAACTGACGACACCGAATGACGTAGATTACGGCGAAGATTTCTACCGCAACTCCGCTCGCGTGGACATAAAATTATTATCTTCATCTTTTAAATTAAGCCACTTTTCCTTTGACTGTCGTACTGGTTCCAGTTCTACTCTAGATTCCGATCCTAATCTCGTTCTCGACTCCGGTCATTAATTATATCGATTATACACCTCGCGGTTTCGCCCGGGAATAGGCAGCTATTCTTAGTCTATGTCGCATTAGCGATGTTCACTCGTCTATATGTAATAATAAATCATGTAGTGCATATATGTGTAATTAGAGGCATATTAGATAAACACGTTTGTCTATGGCTTCGTGATCTCGGAATATCAGATTAAAATTATCATGTTGGAAGTATGGAGGTATCGTTTGCTACGATCAAACGCTAAAATTTCAATACTGATTCTTTTTTATATTACGTAATCGCAACTTATTGTGAGATAATTCGGGTTTCACCATAGCCTATGGAGCTTGCTTGCTTTCTGACCTGTTTTGTTTCGCACGTTTTTGTTGTAGGTAATCCCATTTTCATCACCAGTGCTCAATTTTTTTAAAGGCGGTTCGATTTCGTAACCATTCAATAGAGAATCACAAAAGAGTACACAACTCATTAGATCTCTTTCAGGGAGCTCATGTGGAACCCAAGGATCGAGCTTTTTTGTATGTCCAGCTTTTTTCAAATGTGCCAAAATTATTTTTGATCAATCCCCAGCTCTTCAGCTATGTCGTGAGAACTAATATGTTGATCATGCTGTACTTTTTCCAAAATTGCACCCACTTTATAACATATAACAGGTCGACCAGAGTGAGGTACATCTTTGACATCAAAACTACCGGACTGAAAACGCTTGAATCGGTTTTATGAATCTTACCGACACTTCGCTAAGTCCATAAACGTCACGATTTTTTTTTTGCAGCTTGTGTCGCATTTTCCTTTTTTTTTGTAATAAATCTTCATAATGTATCGAATTTCTACGTTAGATTCACTCATTATGGTGGACAGAACAGCAATAGAAAAACGGCGGGATACCGATTTTACCTTTTTTTTCCTTTTCTACTTTAACTTTCTACTTTGAAATACGAAAAACCTTTTTCCCGACCTAATATATAAATATACATGAATAAATAAAACTAAGGGCGTGTTTGTGATTTCAAAACAACTACGTTTTATTACGTTTATAAAATTATTTACACGTATCAAGCATCCAAAAAAATCCTTTTAAAATATTTGGTCTATCTGTCTGTCTATTTGTTTGTCCTGGATATCTTCGAAATGACAGAACTGATCACGATGACATTTTCACTGGAAGGTAGAGGAGCAAATTTGGTTATATTTATATACTTTTCGTTCCGAAAATTTAAGATTGCTGCATGAAAATTGAAAAACATTTACTTTGAATCAAGCTAGCGAAGCGAAAGGTGGAACCAGGATTGACATCGAGAACAGAACTCGAACTGTCGAAATCGAGGACGAAAAGCAGGATTGGGCTCATGACAGACACGCGTCAGGAGTTGATACAAATGGTGTGAGAATTCATTCTATTTCCACACGGGCTCAGTCGTGGGAGAATGCTATCTACAATAAAAACTAGCGATAAATTTTAAGGGTTCCCTTAGAGTCACTAAGAACCTCTATATTTTTACCGATTTCAATATGTAGATTTAATTAAAAATTCAATATGAAAGTGTAAAGATAGCTGGAAACCAATGGAAGGATAAATTTTAGGGATCCGTGAGAATAAATAAGAACCTTTATGATTTTAGTGATTTTTCTAAAAGTTTGTATGTACAAAGTTGGAAGTCGAAGGAAGGATATGTGATACTTTGACGGGCTTACATGAATTTAATTAAACACTTTCTCATTTTTACCAATTTCAATAAAATCTAATATGGAGATAGAAGTCAACGAAAGAACATATAATACATATTTAAAGTTCCGTAAGATTAACTAAAATCGATGGAATCGGAGTCAGTAAATCATAAAATGTATATTAATTACAAAATTTTATAAAAATCAAAATGTGTTTAGACGGACGTACAGAATGAGGCTATACAGATTTATTAGTAGTATAGATGAAAATACAAAGGCCGCCGAGCTAGGTTTATGATTTGATAAGAAATGACGTCAGAAGATAAAAACAAAATCAAAAAACCAAAAATAAACTCACATTAATGCAATAATTGGAATATAGGCGAGAAGCTTCACAACCCCACAGGTGAAGCCGTGAGAGAAAATTTAGTACATTTAATAAAAAATCGATAAAATTGACAACCGTCAATCAAATATATTGATGCACAATTTCGGAAGCGTCTCTAAAAATTTGAAAAGAAATTTAATACAATTAATTTTTTTAGTTCTTTTATGAGGTGTATTTTCTAGAAAAAAAAATTTAAGACTTCCTTCATTTAGCACCAATTCATACCATTTTTCGATAATCACATTGTTGCTATAACATCGATTCTCAACAACAAAAGGTATTACACACAGACAGCACAGTTTAAATAAAATACTAAGATAAATTTCAAGACGAAACAGATGACACTATTTAAATATAATACTGGAATGTATTTTGCGATCTAACAGATGGCGTTATATAAATAAAATACTCAGATAAATTTTGAAGGCAAACAAATGGCACTAATTAAATAAAACACTGAATTAAATATTGAGGTCTAACAGATCGCATTATTTAAATACAATACGGACATAAATTTTGCGATCTAATAGATGGCACTATTTAAATAAAATACTCAGATAAATTTTGAAGTTTAACAGGTGGACTATTTAAATAAAACAATGAGATTAATTTTGCGATTCTACAGATAGCACTGTTTCAATAAACTACTGAAAGAAATTTTGCAATGTTATAGATGAAGCTATTTAAATAAAACACTGAATTATATATTGAAGTCTAACAAATGACACTATTTAAATAAAATACTCGTATAAATTTTGTGAAACTAAAGATGAACCTATTTAAATAAACTATTAGGAGTACAAATAAATTTCCGCCGTTTTGAGAGAGCATGGCATGAGCAAGGCGATTATGGCGATGATTCATTAACAAGGTAATTGGGTTCATACGAATTAAAGCCGAGAGATGTTGAATGCTGATTATGCATGAATGAAATGCTGCCATGCTAGACACAAAAAAAAGGTTTTTACATCGAATCGTCACTGGTGATGAAAAGTCGATACATTATAATAATCCAAAAAGAAGAAATTCATGGGGACTACCTGACTACGCGTCAACATCCACAGCAAAACTGAATATTCATGGAATCAACTTATGGTGTGTATTTGGTGGGATCAGCTGGGTGTGGTGTATTATGAGTTGCTTAATCCAAATGAAATAATCTCTGGAACTCTGTACCGAATACAATTTATGAAATTGAACCGAACTCTGAAGGAAAAACGTCCTCAATACTACTCCAGACACAACAAAATTATTTTTCTATATGATGATGCTCGTCCGTATGTAGCGGTTCCAGTGAAAAACTATTTGAAAACACTTGATTGGGAAGTACTACCCCACATCCCGTATTCACCAGACTGCGCCGTCCGACTATCATCTGTTACGGTCAATGCCACATGTTCTCTTAGAACAGCAGTTTAAATTATATGAAGATACCAAACATTGAGTTGATTCGTAGATAACCTCAAAAAATAAGGAGTTCTTTAGATTTGGAATCCAAACGCTGCCTGAAAGATGAAAAAAAGTAGTTGCTAGTGATGGACAATACTTCGATTAAAATTAAATTACCATTCTTTCACAATAAATATTATTATATGGACAAAAAACGGCGGAAACTTATTTGTACTCCTAATACTAAAATAAATTTTGAGGTATAACACTATTTAAATAAAACACTGAGATTAATTTTGCGATTATACAGATAGCACTATTTAAATAATCTACTGCTCTCAATTATATACATACTTCTCTAAGTATTGAAATCTAACAGATGGCGTTATTTAAATAAAATACTCAGATAAATTTTGAGGTCTAACAGATGACTATTTAAATAAAACATTGAGATAATTTTTTTCGATGTAACAGATGGCACTATTTAAATAAAACTGAGATTTATTTTGCTATTCTACAGATGGCACTACTTAAATAAATTACTAAATTAAATTTTGGGGTCCAACAGATGGCACTATTTAAATAAAAAACACGATTAAAATTTTCTATCTAGCAAATGGCGTTATTTAAATAAAATACTCAGATAAATTTTGAGGTCTAATAGATGGCACCGTTTAAATAAAACACTGAAATAATCTTTTCGGTCTAACAGATGGCGTTATTTAAATAAAGCAGTGAAATAATTTTTACGATTTATTAGATGGCGCTATTTAAATAAAACACTAAGATAAATTTTGAGGTCTAACAGATGACTATTTAAATAAAACACTGAGATTAATTTTGCGATTATACAGATAGCACTATTCAAATAATCTACTGCTCTCAATAATATACATACTTCTCTAAGTATTGAAATCTAACAGATGGCGTTATTTAAATAAAATACTCAGATAAATTTTGAGGTCTAACAGATGACTATTTAAATAAAACATTGAGATATTTTTTTTCGATCTAACAGACGGCACTATTTAAATAAAACTGAGATTTATTTTGCTATTCTACAGATGGCACTACTTAAATAAATTACTAAATTAAATTTTGGGGTCCAACAGATGGCACTATTTAAATAAAAAACACGATTAAAATTTTCTATCTAGCAAATGGCGTTATTTAAATAAAATACTCAGATAAATTTTGAGGTCTAATAGATGGCACCGTTTAAATAAAACACTGAAATAATCTTTTCGGTCTAACAGATGGCGTTATTTAAATAAAACAGTGAAATAATTTTTACGATTTATTAGATGGCGCTATTTAAATAAAACACTAAGATAAATTTTGAGGACTAACAGATGGCACTATTTAAATAAAATACGGAGATAAATTTTTCGATTTAACAGATGGCGCTATTTATATAAAATACTCGGAATGACTATAAAATATTCTCATACTCAGAAAAGACGCATATTTTTTTTTTTGCAATATCAATTCTATGATAACATAAATAATTAATGAAAAAATTAAGGGACGTCTATTTTGAAAGAGCATGCAAATCTTAGCATGACGAAATAAATCTGTATGAAATTGACTTCGTTTGGCATACCCTTATGCCGAATGTATACCTCAAATTTTTCTAGAAAAAATGTCTGTTACAAACAGGCAGATGTAGCATGCAGTGAAATTGTTCTCTTCACTAGCTGTTACACAAAAAAAAATCCTATTAGGGTAATTATTGCACATTGAAATTCCTTGTTTACGAAAAGGTATACCGTGATAGTGGAAACTGTCTCAAAAAAGGATGTTTTCGCTACCTAACCAACCGACATATTAGGTGTATACTGGACGTTATCTTTTTTATTTTTTTCTGTATGGAAAATAATTAATTAAATACAGTTTCAGGCTTCAACAAAAATCTGTACTACGATACTCTATTTCAAAGCCATCTCTATCAAGTTGATCTAAAGGAAATTTGAGTTTTAGAATTAGTCAAAATGATTAATAGTTGTAAATATGAAAAGACTACCAACAGTTGTACGTACCGTACAAAAAATATCCAAATAAATACAATTTTAAAATCAATACTAAATATTTTAATAAACTTGTTTTACAATTAACTTACCATCCACAGGATGCCCTCATGGCCTAAATTGCTCTCATTTATTCTGATTATTGGATTAATATGGATTTATTTTTTGTTTTTTAAGAACTTAATTTTACGATACAATTTCCTGTAATAAAAAATAATACATGTCCATTTTCAGGATGTAAGCTATCTCTTTGCAAAATTTCATAAACCGGGTTGTTTAATCACGAAAACATAACAAACATACTTCTTAATGCTTTGAACCCTTGCCGGTGGCTGCGCCCTCTGGACAAAACTTATTTGAGTAGTAGGTATCACACCGCCGCTCCCGCGCTCCTGTCGTGATACCGCATGTAGTGCGCCTTCGGTCACATTCTCACTTTTGATTTTTTCCAGTTTTTTACTTGCATGCAAATAATTGATTACAAAGAAATAATAAAAGGTCTGGAAAAGATAGTCAAGTCAACACAGTCAATAAAGTTCAGTTTAAGAAATGTTTATACACCCTCATACCATTCAACTCTCGGCACGTGCTCACCTTAGCATTGAGTCATCCATCTAATAAATCGGACATAATCCACATTCATAACAAACGCAACGAACTATTTTTCCCAAATTTGTTGGAGTTGCATATTTACGCCAACCAAGATACTCGTCAAGACGAATTAAACGAGCCCAAACTCGATGGAGTTGCGTCATTTAATTACAGAGTTCCTGTGTCACCTTCCAGCTCCATCATCAGATCAGCTTTGTCATAGTAATATTGCATTGTCATCCGATTTATAAATGCATGTAAAATTTCATTTAGATTTTAAAAATTAAATAAATATATAAATAATTTATTTTCTTACATTAAGTTTAACATAATTTCTCTCATTATTCTCTCATTCATTCGAATGTCGAATTTGGATCCGAAGCGGGCAGTCAACCTGTTCATTTTGTGTTACACTAATGCGCGCGCATTTTAAAATTTCAATCTCATCATTTTTTCATAACGCGCCTAAAAAAGTATAACTTTAAAAAAATTAAGGCAAATTTAAGTAATACATCTTTGTCAAATTCTAAAACAACTTTTGCAGAACAAATTATAAAATTCGGTCTTTGTATTAATTTATCACAGAGTACGTAATATTGCCCGTCGCGGACCTTGCTTTAGGCATTTTTAGATCACTTAATTTAAAGTCCTCTTAAACTAAGACATTTAGTATTGTCAGTATTCGCCACGCATAAAAAATCTTCCAAGCTACTGTGAAATTATTAGAACACGATTCATGTATTTGTCCATCACTCCATGAACATAAGAAAAACAACTCTACTTTGTTGTTAAAACGTTCCTGCACGCTCTGTGATCCAATGAATTCATTAAACGATTCGGTAACTCGACCGATACGAAGCGTCCACATACGGTAGCCCGCTCACGTCGCTCACGGGCCGGCGCGGGCGCCGCACACGCAACAGCCCCGCGCGGCATTGTTCGCACCGCGATTGTTCTAGAGATTTTTATCGCATGGATCTACGATCTACGCAATAGACCGGGACGGCGTTGCTGACGTACTTAACGTATTTGGGGTACGACGCCGGCGCTGTCTGTTAGTTTTCGGTGTAAAGTGGGCTTGCTTTTAGAAGTGATCTCCGACCTACCTACTCAATTTCGTATATCACTTTTTTAAGTACTGTCTAGCTTATAATCTTAAGAATTGGGTAAACTTATTAAGAAACTGATTCAATTTTTTTTTGTTTTCTGAGCAGTAGTTGTATGTATCAGGAAATAATTTTGAATATTTGCTAGCGATGACTACGCCATACGATAGATATAAGAATACGTAGTCTTTGTTTTCACGGTATGGAAATAAATATTATTAGTTAATTTTTATTTGACGTCTGAATTTAAGTTTAAATACACGATAAATGTTAATTTTTAACTGTCACATATTTTACATCGACATGACAGTACAACTTTATATATTTTCTAGTCATTTAGGACTTATTTAAATGCGAAACGCAGACAAAAGTAATTAACATAACTTGTTAAAATAAGTTGCGCCGTTTCAGAATCAATATCCCTTGCGTTTTGCTCTACGTGCCGATAAAAGTCGTCGCGCGTTTAAACAATATGTCTAATTTATAAAGATGTTTTGCCGTTTTACACAAATCTATTTTATCGGTATTACGCACTCAGTGTCCCGTATTTCTCGCGTCGTCGCATCAACCTCTTGTGTCTTCTTCATGGTGTTGCGGAAATCAATATCGATGTTACACACTCGTACGACACAGAATATATTTCACGCATGATGTCCTAAATGTCATAAAGGGCCGACCTTACCTGATAAGTTGCTTTATTTCAAAAATAATGAAAAATATAAACGTACGTTTTTATTTGTAACATCATCGGACGCTTCTGAATTAAGCTGTTAAAAATACGAAAAGAGCAAGACCTGTTATATAATGTATTTTAACTTCCCACTATGAAAAATGTAAAATTTTCATAAATAGGAAGTTCGTGTCCAATGTCGTTCAGAATCTTATGTCGTGTGTTAGTGTGTGTGTGTGTGAGTGTGCGTGTGCGTGTGTTCAAAATATTTTCAGTGTTGATGTAGAATGTTTTTTAAAGTACTGTACCGTTGAATTGCAAAAACTAACTATCTCTTCTGCTTAGAAAACGACGTTAATCGTTGCAAAGTGTAGGTATCTAAATCGGTGGTTTAATTCAAGAGACATAGTTAAGAAAAAGTTCTAACAAAAGAGAGTTTTATCAAAATGACATGAAATTCTTGATGGATTGATTTTTGGTATTCTGTCATCTTTCTCTTTTTTGTTTAAAAAACTGTATCAGAAGCCCAAAAGTAGGTTATAATCGAACAACGTGTTCTAAAGATATCGTAGTTGAAAAATTAAAAAAAAAAAACCTCTTTTTTTTATATGTACAGATGTTTGAACTCGAAGAGCTCAAAACGTCTCAGAACTACATATTGTATGTACCTCGGAGAGCTTGGAAAAAAATAACATAGATCTATTGTGCGTGATGAGGACAATAATTTACTGCTCCTTTATTTTTAGCTCTTTGAGCTTGAAAGCACTAAAAGTTTCAAGGGTGGCCTGCAGAGCTCAATCGTTTTTAAATCTTTAAGCTCGGAAAGCTCAACAATATTTATGCGATATGAAACAATATTTATAATTGAAGGAGCTCAAACACACATCGAGAAATATCACATTGGGAAATTTTACGGATGGCCTGCAGGGTTGACCGTTTTCCAAATGTTTTTCCATTTTTTAAGAACATTTAAAATATGCCAAATAATAAAATATTTTTCAAGTGTTCGTAGGACGATGGTGACGCAGTGGTGGGGTGTGGCTTCCGGAGCAGAAGGTACCGGGTTGCGATCTTGACCACGGATATATTGACCGACGAATTTTAATTTCAATTAAACTATGCGCTTAATACCTTGAAGGGTAAGTTAGAAGGGTAAGTAATAATCTCAGTACTGTGTCACGTACAAGTGATAGCAGTACAAACGAAAGTTGGCAGCTCCAAACGCGTACTAAGCTCGCGGGAAGGAGTAAAATTCAAACAATTAGTCCGAAATAAAAAGACTATGGGCAGTGGGGTGATACAACCTTATCACGGAAAACTAAATTTGATATAAGAAATCACTTTACATCAAAATTATAAATAAATAATCGACTAGGATGGACGAAATAAATTAACGCCATATTTAGGGTTTCTTACCCAATGGGGTAACAGCGGGACCCTAATATGTATAGACATCATTACACAAACTCGCAAACTACTCGACCTCGACTCCTATCTGTGCGACTTTTACTAATACAGACGCTCGCCGACCGCGCCCGCCCCTCGCAGACCATCTCGCGGGACCCCGGGAGACGATCCCGAGGTCAGCATCAGGCTAGCGTTCTGATTTCAAGCTTAATAGGACTGCACGCGTCTACGAATATTTATAAGAGTAAGTGCTCTTGTAGTTCCGGCTTACACCTCAGCTCATCTACATCCAATAAATATATTATTATCATTGAATATTTTCAAGGTCTGACCTAAACAAATATATCGACTTACTTAGATGTGAAATTAAATAAATGAATGTAACAAATTTGAAAGGGTAAAAATTAGCTTTTATAGAATTTAATTCGAAAATAATATGTTATCCTAAGCCCATACAAACGCTCGCCTAAAACAATTATTAATTATCACATAGATTAATTTATGCTGTGCAACATTTACGTTTAGAACCTTATCCTTGAATAAGTTAGTGTATAACACGTATAATGTAATTTGTTGTATAATATATTAATGTATAATAAATTTGTTGTATAATATAATATAATTGGTATAAAATTAATGTTTAACACGTACAAATAAGAAAAGTATTCATTCGGTGGACCGACATCCACTACTCATTTGTCATTATCGGCAAAAAGTGACATGATTTTAAGTTTAACGATTGAAACAATTTTACGTTATATGTAAAGAAAAAATCATAGCTTTTAAAAACTTAAAATATCTTGAAGTGTCGACCAGCGCTACGAATCTGTTCTAAATAAAAGTCATTTTACGTGCTTTGAGCAAAGTTTTGCGTAACAATTTTATGTAAAACTTTCTAAATTTCCTTAAACTATTCGAAACAAAATTTACTTTCCTCCTATCCAGGATGTAACTTAATCTAATAGTACGAACGACAAATAAAATCAAATAAAACCGTTTCAGATTTTAATATACTTACGTTATAAGTTAGTGGGCGTACGCTAGGGCGGGCGACGGGCGAGGGCGGGCGGCGACGGCGCGCGCCCGGGGCCGACTGGCCGCCCGCGCCCGGCCGACGTGTCGACCCGCCTATGCATATATTGATTGCACTCGCGCTCGCAATCAATCTTTAATATTTTAATACGCGCTTCCAATATCTTCAATGTTTATTTATTGATACTTATAATGGTATTAAACACAATATTTCTATCGATTGACGTAAAATTTATTAACCATTTAGATGTCATAAGAGCGACATAAAATATAATTTAAAGTCTATGTAATTAATTCCTTTGCTTAAGCTCTAATGTATTGCATCAAAGTTAAAGTAACTTTGTAAGCTTAATTTACACAATTTTAAGAATGTATGTCGTTAATCATGATCGTAAAAAAATATAATTATTTCTTTAATGAGATTTAAGAACTATAAATGAGAACATGTAAGCTAAAAATTCGTAGACAGAATAAAATGTAAAGTTCCTCGTGTTGCGTTAGAAATTTTGTGTTTGATGTCGATTAGAGAGATTAATCGTGACAATTGAGTTTTTATTTTAATATAAAGATGTCTCGACCGCCACTCAATGAAAAAAAAATAATTTGTCAAAAAATATTAACTTCTCATGTGCATAAGTACAAACATAAGTACAAACAGTTTTTTTTTTATATACATAAAATACATTAAATAATAAGTATTAGTAGAAGGCAAAGAGAAGACACGAGTATGAGGAGAAATAGATGTAGAGATATAGGCACAACGACAAATTAAACACGATTGGTCAAACCGGGAAACCAGTGGATTACAAGTTACAGTCCGGAGAAATGAGATACGAAATAAGAATTGACGGGATGAAGCTGGAGAAAGATTTCACGAGAAAGCCATGAAATGGATATAAAAATATGCCTACAATTTGACTTACTTTTTGCTCTTCGATTGTATGTCTTTATGATTGCTATTGTTGCACTTAATATTATACTTTAAATAAAAATAAAATGACTTTAAAATAAAAATAAATTATGTTTTACGCCTCGCTCTCGTATCTACCTTAGAATGCTACATAACAATTTGAAATGAAATTCCTTTTTATTCATTAACCACGCACAAAAGTGAACAACTTAGACTAATAATTTTTGAAAGTTGTGACTTGAATCTTTTTTAAGATCGCCCCATACGAGAACGTCTGCTCGTAAATAAAATGCTGGTCCAACGCGTTCAGGAACTTCAGGACTCACTCCCTTAGGGTTCCATACAAACTTAAGTATGCATGCAGAAATTATATCCATCAAAAATCTCGAAGATTTTCGTCCGTTATTCGCTAACGATTCTGGCTATCGGTCCGGGATCTTTTATAGTTTTTTTTAAAGAAATTTTCAAAAATAAAATAAAATAGGTATTCGGATTTTTAAACTCATAAATCTTTCATAGCGAGAAAGTAAATATGGGAACGTATCTATGGTTCTCTCATACATTTGGCTACATTGCGATCCACCTTGTACCAGCAAATATTAAATTCTCATCGCATTTTATTTAAATGATATAATTACAAATTAATAATTTTCAAAATTTTCGTTTAATTGTGCTGTGAGACTTTGCTTCTTGCCAATTCTAGGTCAAATATAAGTTAGCATGTATTTGCAAATGTCAAAATATGCGACGAAAAATGAACTTTTTGATTGCATTGACTTAAACCTTAATTTTTTTACACTTCAAACCAACATAGCCCAAAAATCTTAGATATTAATTTTCACTTGATACCACTACGAATATAGCAGAAAGGAACTTAACAGACAAACAGTCGGATGGCAGATGAATAACTAAGTAATCCTATAAGAGTTCCTTAAAAATGGGAATCATTTAGAAAGCTCACCACACCGAAATTATAACTCGAATGGGCACGAAACGTAAACCGGTTTTATAAAAACATGGATACTGCACTTTAATATAGGTTTCGCATCACTAACATTATCCATTTCTAGGGCATCGGTGGGGGAGACAGCTACCATTCGCTCACTTTGAAGGTCATTGCAGCTATGTCGGGGGCAAATCGACAACGGAGAGACGAGTGACGTTCAATCAAGTTGACGTCTGTAAATAGACTAAAGTAAATTTCGTCCAAGATAAGAATCATTATTGGTTGTGCTGGGAGTCAACGACGTTAACCTTAGAAAACATAAACGGGATGTTAGACATTACTGAATATGCGAAAATAAGAAGCTAAATGACAAACCGATATTGAGTCGCACTAGAGTCAGATCAAAGATTAAACAGTATAAATATCTAGGCGTAGAGGCTGTTTCGGAAAATGTATCCAGCAAAAATAAACGGCCGTATTCCAGCACAGCCTACTTAGTTTTTTTTTATAAAATAAATTATAGGCCAAAACATCATTTGTTACGCAAATAACTCAGAAGGCAACTTAATTTCATACACCACGTGATTGATCCGTTATCTTTTAGGGCTGATTTCATTTTTTAAGCTATTGCATAGCTTTTATCGCGGGCTTTGAGCGCGGCGACCGAATCAAGAAATTCCGTAACGAAAATAAAGCCTAACATCCCCCACTCCGCCTACCATGTAGCTTGGTCGAGCGTTCGCTTAACGTATATGTATATGGTACGACTATACGAAGCTCGCACGGATCGGGACGAGCTGCTCCGAAATCGGACGAATACGTAAGCAGCTGTTTGTAAGAAAGTATATAGGTGTATAGGTATCTATCATATCTTTATAATGCCACACTCACCGCATGTGCCCCGTAAGTATGCATGTATGTATGTATCTATACAAAGGTGTACCTATGTACAATAGTGAATAGCAGTTGCTGGTGAATAGCTATATGCGTAAAATTTGTGTATAATGTGTTTTATTAATGAAGAAAGTGTTGAAAAACTTGAATTAATATCAAAGAAAAAAGGAAAAAAAATACTGCATAAATAAATAAATAATTATAATTACATAAGTTGATAAAAAATGGTATGCAATAGCTTTATCGCGGCGATTCCCGAGTGCCACATGATTATTTTTTTTTTGATGACATACTTAGAAGTAGGAAAAACCAAGTAGGAAGATCATCTCTAAAATTTCCCTCTTTAGCATTTATCGATAAGATTTTTTACCTTATCGGACTCAGAAATCCGAAAGACTTTGGTCCTTAACCTTGTACGCCTTTCCTTAAACTTCTTGCTACTATGGAGCTCAAAACAGTAACAAATTTTAAGATCTTCTAACTTAAAGGCTTGATTTTAGTGCCTTTTCAGGCCCTTAGAGTTCTAAAGTATATATTTATTTAAAACAGAAATTTTATTTTTCACCTACGATATTCTTCAAACGCATAGTTCGATTTTGATCCCTTTTGCAGCATTCGGCGCAGTTTCTTTTACAAGTTCACTGCAAATCTACATTTCAAAAATTTTACAACCTATTTTGACCGTTCTTTTCGAATTTTTGTTAACGATATTTCTTGCAAAAGCCAACCGATTTTAATGCGGTTTACGACAATAGATATAACTTTTTAGAAAGAAAAGCTAAGTTTAGTGTTGATAAATGTTAAATGTCAAAAGTTATTTCAAATAAATATTTTTTTCAAAATTTTATTTTGTATATTTTGAAAATCTACGGCGCCGAACCTGTTCAAGTTTTCAAGAAATCCAAGCCGATTGGACTCTTGTAGAATGTTGTGAATCGCGTCTCGGTCCGTTTTTCCATTTCAAAGTTACGAGAGGTTTACATACTTACACACCCGCACACACTGCACGTACGCACACACACACACGACACGCACTCGCGCGTGCGCGCACGCACGCAGTCACGCATGCATGCACTCACACACACCTAGACATTACTTGGACAACGATCAAAATAAATTCCTAGGGCTTTAAAAGGTCAAGATCTGATGAAAACTCGATTTCCGAAAATCGGACGAAAAAGAATAACTTTACAAAGTTTAAAAATTTTTCAAATTTCCATAGCGGAAAGTTAAAAATTCAGTAAAAGCAATCGAAGATTACTTCAGTAATAATATTGTTACTCCGGCATTTACTTCAATTTAGACTCGATTTGTCGGTCAAACACATTCCTTTACAATCTGTTGACATAGTTACGTTAACAATTCTAAGATAAGTCACGCGAGAGAAATTCACAAAAATTCTGTAAATAAATGAAATTAAGTTTTGTATTAGGCTGCGGCAATGTTTATGGTCATATGTGCGTTGTGAACGGACGCTCAACTTGTGACCAGAAAGCGCCGTCTCGAGCCCTCGCCGCGGCTAATCGGTCATGAGTTGTTGCCCCAAGTCGCTTGCTCAGTGCGACGTCGTTGTATTTAAAAATTTAAAAGAAAAGATAAAATTTAAATGTTCGCATAAAAACATAGAAAAGAATTGCCATATCTATTGGAAAATAGGTTTGCTCTAGTTATTGCTCCTACCGACAAAGTCTAATATAAGGAATCATAATTCATATTCATAAAAAGAGCTCCAAGGTGAACAATATGCTTGAATATAAAAATATCCAATATCATTCTACAAGAGAATACGTAATAGTCTCCGAGAAGACTTTGATGTCTTGTTGGTTGTTTTATTATGTATCGAAGGTAGGTCGAACATTATTCCATCTCATTTATTTTTACTCGGTCTGTTTGTCTGTCTGATAAGATATATCTAATAAAATCCTTAGTATGCTATTGAAGATAGAAATGTGAAATACAGAAAACATGTTCACCGTTAGATGTTTAAAATAAATTTTTGGGTTCCCTAGCCAAAAGGAAAAAACGTAAACCTTCTATCATCCTGAGTGTTTGTCTGTCTGTCCGTATATCACAGCCTCATTACAGCTCCACCATTTTTTTATCGATTATGATGAAAATATAGAGACGGCTGACTTATGTGAATCACATCACAATTTTGAAAAGGAGTTACAATCGAAAAAAGATATTTGTGGTTTTCCATAACTAAAATTGATTTATTTTTTTCGCAAAAAAAAAATTAATTAATTTTACGTTTGGAATTTGAAAAAACTTATAGATAGAGATTTACAAATAAATTTAAAGAAATGTATCCTAAACAAAATCTATTTACAAGTTTTTTGAATATACAGCTTTAAGTTTTCAATAGTAACAATCTAACCACAAGCGCATACATGGAACTTCATGTGAATTTTAAAAGAATAGCTGTCTCCTATTTAAATACATATATATTTGTGTAGATGATGTTTTTGTTGGATTTTTTAAAATTCACCACATGCGATATCATACCTCAAACTTGATATATCTGCAAGTTTCTCTTTCCTACAGAACCCTGCTGTTGTAATTGTCCCACCTTGGCCCGTTTTATTAATAATATACATAGAAAATGAAACTTGGGAGTTTCTTTTCCTACCATACTTATTCAGTTTTTCTGATAAGATCGGTCATGTTTGGCCGCTTAAATGTATCAGATCGTACATAACCAATATGGTACAAATATAAAACTAAACAACCTGGGAACTCGGAATTACTTATTTTATAATTAAACTAGCTTTAAACCCGCAGCTTGGAGTGGATACAAGACATTACATTGATCGATCTTGCCGTCAACCTCAGTCTCGTCCCCGCTTTTAACTCCAGTCCCGGCACTGTCCTCGATTCCGATCGCGGTCCCTCTCTTCGTTCTCGTCTCGCCGCCGCACTTAATTACAGCCCGGTCACATTCGCAGTTTGGATCCTGGTCCGATTCTCAATTTCGGTCTCAGTCCCGGCTCTCGATCCTGCTCTCCGACTTCCTTTTAAGTTTGATATATTATAGACGCGAAAGCTAGCGTTTCTGAATTTTCCTTTATTTTTTTATTCATGCAGGCTTCAACGAAAAAATTACATTAATTAATCGTTAAAATTATGCAGTTTAACTAAAATACTCCATAAGGTATTAAAATAGGTTCAAAAAGCATACAAGTTTAAATTTTGAGATGCAGCTCGAGCTTAATGAAATTGGAATTTTGTCTTTAGTATCTTAAATTAAATATGAAAATTTAATGTGTAAGAAAATATAAGAAATGCTAAAAAAAAATTTTAGGTGACACAATTTTTATACTCGACCACTTAAAAAAAGCAAAATGAAAAAACGTATTTAAATTTTAAATATGCAACTTTTTGCCAACCGAGTTAATTGGTGCCACGAAATTATGTAAAGATCTGCGTGTGGTCACTCAAACGCTGTATACGACATAGTTACGGGTGAAGAAAGCTCAATTTGCTGTTAAGATTCCGAAACTAAAAGACAGTCGGCTCAGCGGGTGTTTCTTTTCAAGGACTTGCCTTCTAAAGTAAAACGAGTCGAAGTGCCGGACTCCTATTTCTTCGGAATGACAGGTCATTATGGAACGATTGTTTTAGAAGATAAAAAAACAGTCGCTGCAGACTGATACACTAACAATTGTTTGTCTCTTGTTTTGGAAAAATTTCGGGAAAAACGACCTCGTAGTAGAATTCTCGTCCATCATGACAACGCCTCACCGCAGACGGCCAGACGAACAACTTACTACTTAGGGACGGTGGGTATAAAAATACTGGCTTACCAGCCTTACAGCCCCGACAACGCACTATGCGATTTTTGTTTAGTAGATGATGTAATCACTTCTATATCAACATTAGACTATGTATAGACAGCAATTGTATGCGAACACCCATTTTATAAAAGACACTTATAACAGCACCTAGTATACACGTTTCACTACTATGTTTATAACTACACGAAATCCAAAGTACGTCTTAGTATTCAAAAATAATTATACATATAATTCTCTCAATTAAAGTAATATTTGTTACGTACACGTATTCACGTAAAATACGTGGCCATGTCCACGACACACAGACAAATCCCGATTTTTTAAAACAATTTATCTGAAACGCCGGAGAAGAGGCGCCACTACTATGTTTCTACCCCGGTTTGACAACATTCTAGATCCGGAGCTGTGAACGCTACACTACTTATTGGACTACAACAAAATATAAATCTATGTACACGTTTGACAAGGTCTCTTTGTTCCTTCATCGGAGTTCAGTACATTAACGTAATGATTCGTCACACAGAGTCATGGAGGAATATGCGTTTAGTCAGTGTTTCAACTCCGTACGAGCTCCACGCGTAGTTAAGTGCACCTCTCTAATAATAGAAAATATATAATAGTGAACATAAACTTTACTTAGTTTTATTTAAAAAAGGCCCCAATAGCCTACACTACTGAACGGATTGTGAAAAATAAAATATTGTCTGTAATTAAAATTTCTCCAGATAATGAACACAATTTACACAACAACAAAAGCCTTTTTTTTGTGTTTTAAGGTCAAGTTTCTTTAAAAAATTTATTTATTTTCTATTACTCTATTTAGTTAGTACAAATGTGGCTATGGCTATGCATGTCCCCGCACCAGAGAGATGTATCAAGTTTGCGACGCTATACTGTAGAGCTACAAGTGGGCCATTGTAACCCGGCACTGCTACTCGTCCCCCTCTCAGACCGCAGGTGGCCACGTGCCCGGCCCGCCACAGGGCCAGCGAGCACCACGTGCGTCATGCGGCACCGGGTTCTGCACGTGACCAGGCTCCATCTGCGTCAGAGTAATACGTCTTTTTCACCCGTTCCTAATTTTGCACCAGTATTGTACATTGAAGAGAGGTCTTATTTATTTGTATGTAGGAGGTAAAGCCCTTGAAATACTAAACCGATTCTAAATTTTTTTACAGTAATAGTCAGCTAGATTATATACACACTCGGATATTAAAGACTGGAGAACACAGTTTTTTTTTCTTTATAAAGTTCCGTGCATCCGACAACAAAGAGAACTCTCATAGAATTATTCAAGTGTGTCTCTGTCTGTTCGCGTGCGAGTCTATTTTGTCCGAATTTCCTGAACTAAAACAATTACAATTGTTAGATGTACTAAGTTAGATAACCGTGTCACGAACATGTAGCGTAAATAAACGTATTTCGAATTTAGAATTTAACTTTGAGGAACAATTTAGATAAAGAAAAAAAAACTTTTCTGAAGTTCATGATATGACGTTAAATGAACGAACTTATTATGAAAAATATGAATATACCTATATTCATTATTTGAAAATGCATAGTTTAAAATGTACTAACGAAAATCGACTACCTCCTTATTTTCGAAACAACCGAGCAAACAATTTGGGAAAAAATATGTACTATGGGACTTGTAATAATAATTGTAAAAAACACCGAACAAAATTCTTAAGAATTGTAATTCCAACGGGAAAAATTCATGATCAGAAATTGCTTATAAAACGTGTTGCTCAATTTTACTGAGAACTCATAAAATGAGTCGATGTCGTGATCATTATGGTACCTCACTTACACCAAAAAGGTAGGGTAAAAACTCTAGTTTACAATAACTTTATATACGTTTTTTGTATTTGGTCACTACATATAATTTTATAACAGATATGTTAATAAAATATCTTAGGTATTGTGATAATCGTTTTAAACAATTTAACACTACTCTATCGTCTTACTTCTGCTGACCCCTACTTTCATACCTATTTCCTCGACCGAAAAAACTGTCAAATGATAGTTTGTGTAAGATAGGGGCCCGCTTAGTAAGGTTTTTGAAAATCCAGTATTTAAGGGCGATAAAGGGGGGCTTAAAATATTGAATGAAACATTTTGTGGAGTGAGATAGGACTATAAAATTTAATGTCAATATCACTTATCATAAATGGTCAGACACGTTTTTCGCAATGAAGGAGGGAACACAGGGGGGTGTATAACATAAAAATTAGTGTGTATTTTATTTGTCTTCTTTACGTTTACGTGCCTAAACTATTCGTCCGATTACTTAGAAAATTTAGCGATATGTTATGCACGGAAACTGAAAGATTTCTGGAAAAAATATAGTGTTTGTCCCCGTCTTCATGTGCATATTTATACTAATAAATTAAACGACTGAACCGATTCTAAAAATTCTTTCACTAAACTTTAATGTTCCTTAGTAAAACTGGCTATTAACATTGTCCCCGGCTTCGTCCACAAATTTGTAATACTACATCGATTCCAAAACTTTGTTTATTATAGAAAGCTATATCATCTCACAGAAATATAGTTTGTATTTCATTTTGATACATCGAAATTAATAGCTTATATGTCATTTTGAAATTGTCCCGGTTTAGTCTAAAGTGGTATCGGGACCGTCAATTCTATGGATCAATATTAAAGAGTAATGAATATAGGTAGTTCTCCAAAAAAATTGAAAATCGTGTCCATACCTAATGAATATGTTATTAACAGTATGACATCAGCTTATTATTTTTTTATGAACACTGTAGAACTATAGCTACATGTACCGTGCATTATTTTAATGTTCTTTTTCCAGGTGAAGAATATCAGTTGACCGAATACCCTACAAATAATTTCCTTATCGTGTCCTACACTCAATATTATGACGATATTATTTTGCTAATTCATTTTACTTTTCAGAAATATTAACTATGATGTCATATTTTACTTCAAAAATACTACTTTTAACAATACATATTACTTTCATTGAGTAAAGAATAATAATTTATTCTAAAATTGATTCTTTGTCTTTATCCCACCAAAACAGAATCATTCCCTCACATTTTATAAACACTTGTCCAATACTTTTGCATTTGACTTTTAGCTACAACATTAATGAATTCTTAACAGTTGGAAACTGTCAGTGTGACCTTACTATGATTGTTGCCCGACGCGAAAGGTTTAATGAAGTACAATGATTTTTTTATAAATTATTTAAATATTATATTTTCACGCATCATTCCGTCATTTAAAGTTTGAACAAAATAATTGTTTTATGTCTTAGTATTGCTATATTTTGTTGCAGACTTTAGGAGGTGCAATATTAGCATTCAATTACAAATCAAACTCAGATTATATATAACCATGTTTTGTTAATTATATGTGATTTTCTTCATTCCCTCATGAAAATTATAAATAAGGGAAATGATTATTATAAGAATTATGAGTAAAGTAACGATATATCAGTTTTCCATCGTCAATATCATTATCTACATTCACCTTGGGAAGGTTTTTTATACCATGTGCAACGAAAAACTTGACGATATCGCAGTTTTTTGAAATATAAGAGTCAAAAATAACTGCTGCGATTTTAAACAAGTTCCAAATGTTAAAAACTAATTTTTGCAATTAATGAATTTGTATTCGTGAAAAAAAAATGATAATTGTTTCCCAAATTGACCATACCGACGTATAAATAATTAATATATAAAAGATCACCTCCTCATAATCGATTTTTTTTCGTCTATTTTGATTAAAAGTATGAAAAGTTAGACACCACCTTGTCAACTAAAATAAGGCTTTTATACACTATACATTACATTACAAAAATCGCCAATTATGTAAAGTTGATTTTTTTTTTTGCAGAACTACCCATATATTCTATATCCACGGGAGCGAAGCCACGGGCGTAAAGATAGTTCATATACATAAGTATGATATACACGCCCACGTCGTTAGGTTTCATGTGTTTATGCGTAAAAAGTAACATTATATTTTTTTATGAACGAGAAATCATTACTCTGGCAAGTCGTAATCACACTTACCTCGTGTGGTCTCAGGAAATTGCACAGCCTCAAACAAAAAGCAGTGTTCGCAAGTGAGCACTCGTTAGCTTAAACTCAGATTTTTTCCTTAATTTCGCAGACTTCTTCATATTTTTTATTCTATGTTTAGGTTTAGAGTCCAATACCTCCGGTCGCATACATACACCAGCTAAAATTGTTTTTTTTTTTTTTGTAAATCATTGGACGGAGAGATTATTTTAAAGCTACTGATTCAATTATTTTTTTTTTACTTTTTGAGTCCCACTCCCCTCTCGATTAGTTATCTGGGGTAATAACCCCAGAGAGACACCGGTGCGTTACTGGCCTTTTAGGCTGACAATGACCATGGGCGGCGGTGACCACCTATGGCGGTGGTAGCTCGCATGCTCATTTTCCCCTCTAAAATGCTATACTAGTAAAAAAAAATGGAATATGTACAAAATTTTAAGTTTCTTTTCATTCACAAAATTACTATTTTAAATTTACTAAAAAATCAACGAATGCAAAGAAATATTTTGAAAAAAAATCCAGTTCAGAATCAAAAAATTTATAGATTTACCAAGTCGAGGGTGTTATGGAAAAATGGTATGTTAAGGACGGAACCCCTTACGGTCGCCAGACACCAACTTGAGAATTTTTTTCACGCAGTTTCAAACAGGTTTTCCTGAGTCACAAAGAATATTATCCGACAGCGAGCTCGACCCGCCGAGGCCGCCGCGGCCGGCGCACGGCCCGCCCGCGACACGCGCTCGTCCGCCGGCGAACATCTCACAAAATCTCATTTTAAGCGAATGCCTTTATAACACCTACGTGCATGTGACTATAACTCCTTGTGAAATTATTAGCTTTTAAAACTATTTAACGTTAACATATATCAAATATATAATTATTCTAAGACACATTTATGGGAATCTAGAACATTGTAACGAATCAAAATATATAAAGATATTATAAACAAACTCACACGTATTTCGTGATAATAAATGTAGGGTACTTATTTTTTGATATGTTTTTATGGTTCCTTTATCAAAATGGCACAAACGAAACCCTTATGATTTCGTCATGTTTGTCCATCCGTATGTCACAGGCATTTTACTCAAAACCTACACGATGTATATTAATAAAATTTGGAGTATAGATGCCTTGTATAATTCGCTACTTAGTTTGTAACTTAAATAACAAAAATAAATATTTTCGGGAGGGGGGTACTCCATGACGTTGTTGATTGTGTAAAACAGAGCGTAAATATATGTTTATTAACCATTTCTATGTGGACCCGTTTCTAGAAAATTAGTTAGAAATTATTATTATTCATTAAACCGTCAACTCAATTAATAGATTCATAATATTAAAGAGAAAGCCCCCTTCGAAGTACGTACGTTGTGGCGAGTGACGATGACGAGTGACGGAACCTCACACTGTGCGTGGCCCGACATTCGCTTGACTGGTATTTTAATGGAGTCATTTTGTTGTTGAATTGTTTCGCTTATGAAGGTAATTCATATCAATTTCCTTAAGACGAGAAACGTCGGAGTAAAGGATTTAATGGTGTTTAAGGCAATTCGGTAAGTTGTATGACAAAGTCGGTAACGAGTCAATACGCTCTGAATTTCATTTTGTGTCCTAGTATAGACCGTTCTGCCGGCACTTCTAAGGTATTGTCACATATGCATTTTGCAAAGGTACCATTTTTGTTGATATCAGCTTTTTCAGTTTATCTTTATTTATAAGACTATCATATAGGCTTATAACATAAAAGAATATCGAAACGCTTCCATACAAGCTTGAGCCTAAATGTAAAATGATGGGAGTTAATTTGTAGTTCATGTACTGACAAACGCTTACTATAAATTCTGCGGACTTTGGCAATCTGACAGCAGAATTATAAGAGATTTAGTAAAAAGAGAGGTTATGTAAAAAATTACATCTATCAGCTGATTTTTGGAGTACAGTGAACATTTTAAGATAGATGTAGTTCGAAATATATTCGTACTGTCAGAATATTAAAAGACATAATTTATGGACTTAAGATCTGGAGTAAAGAGATATTTAAAATGAATCACTTTTTATAAATTGAATTTGATTCGTTTTCAATTAACACATCAACTAGAACACATCATAATATAATTTCTTGGTACCTAACCCAAGAATGGTTACACACGTCACATACGCGCAGCAACCTATAGACCGTTTGCCTACAATGCCATTACAGTAGTACTTAATTACTGCTTCCCGAGAGTAGTATTTAATTATTGCCTTCTCTACGCGAACTGTCGACTAAAATATAAATAGTATAAGTTTTTCGACTTACATGTCTGGACTGGGCGCGTCCTTTAAATAGCCACAAGGTATTCGAGGCTGATACCTCTCGAAGTAGGTTGCTGCGGACTTCCCCGCGCACTTCTATGACAAAACTATTATTCTCAGCACATGCTCGCTAAAATAAGACCGTGCCTGCTTTATTTGATATATTCATAAGAAATGAGAATTATTTTAGCTGGGTAAAAAAATTTAAATTATCATTTTGTATAGTAATTGCTTCAAAATTATCTCTTCTCCTGTTGTAATTATATGTTACAATAAAATTTGCTAAGTCATTTTCAACATTCATGTGCATATTTATTCGTTCTATTATTTCCCCAGCATTTATACCATCAACAGAAATGACAAAAAGTGGTCAACAATGAAACCGGCAGCTGTTAGCTGTCACAGCTTTTAGTCACTGTCAGCTACAGACTAAAATAAAATACCAAATCGATATTTAGACGAGAGTCGATTGTAAGAATATTTATTATACCTTTATTAAAACTTAAAACTAACGAATATTTTAATTGAAAATGCTAATGATATGTTTACTTCGTATTTTAAAGATAATCAATCGGTAATAGATTTTTATTCTAAAGAGATTAATCAATTTACATAAATCGATTGTATTTTAATCAATAAACCAATTTACTCACACCCCCAACTTATTTTTTAGTTTTCTCATTTCCCAGATTGTAACTTGTATTGATTTTTTACATTTTAAAATTGAAAAATATGACACATTTTTTAAACCATGACACAATTAGATTTGGGTCCATGAATTCCCATCTCCTTCATATCTTTTTCCAGAATATTGATTGTCGTCTGAGGTGTAAGGTCATCAGAATTTTACGTTGAATTCAACTGCGTTGATGGACGTACGAGGCTTTCGTCACAATCTACGATCTAATCTATCTATAATTCAATAAACGACCAATGTTTGTATATTTAAGTAAATTCAAATTTCAGTCAGTCAACTTTTTTCTTTGTTTTTTACGGCAATTTCTTGATACGAACAGGATTCCTCATGATTCTTTCATAATTTATAAAAACGCTCGTAATAATCCTTGACAAGTTTGGATGAGGTAATTTTATAACCAAATTCAACTTACAGCAATAACGTATAGACTAGAAAATTGAACTCGACTACATTGAACTAGTATACACGGGTGGCGCGGCGGTGATCGACTGACAAGCTGCCGCCGGAATAGAGTTTGCATTACCACCACGCTCGCTTACTCCACATTGGTCGAACTGAAAGTCCTTAGAAATCAAAAACTGAGCAAACTAGTAAGTCCTTTTTAATATTATTTGAAAATAGTATTCTTTAAGATCTATACATCACTGCATTCGATATAACCACTGACAGACTGCTCACACACTACACTTTGGCCGTCCGCACTTAGGGGTCATTTCGAGGGCTTTTTCATTCCGAGCCGCTGCTTCCTCGGTGTCCGTAAATCACTTTCCTCGAAGCTATTCTTTTAATTTAGGAAATAAATATAAATCGCATGGTGCGAGGGCTGCAAAGCGGGTAAGCCAGTATTTCTGCACCTAACATCCCCAAATCGTCAGTTGTTTGTCTGGCGGTATGTCATGAAGTGTCGTCACGATGAAGAAGAATCCTACTGCAAGGTCATTTTTCCCAACCTTTTTTTCAAAACAATAGCCAACAATTGTTTGTGCCAATCTGCAGAGGCTGTTCTAAAACTATCTTCTAAAATAATCCTTACATAATGACCTGTCACTCCGAAGAAATAGGAGACCATCTTTTGTCCGACGCTTCGACCTCGTTTTATTTTAGAAGGCAACTCCTCGAAAGGAAACACCCGCTGAGCCGACTGTCTTTTAGTTTCAGAATATTAACAGCAAATCCAGCTTTCTTCACCCGTAATTATGTCGTATACAGTATTTGAGTGATCACACTCAGATCCTTACATCATTTCGTGACACCAATTAACACGACAGAGTTTTTGAGGTTCCATCAAATTATGAAGCATCGACCGAGTAGTAAGTTACCTGACCTATAAATATTCATGAAGGATTTTATGCACCTATCTCATACCAATGCTTATGCTTGTCCTAATCTGCTGGTAGATAAGCCTTTAGTCATTCTCTATCTTGAGCCACACAACACTGATGCTGTCGCTGCCGTCGTAGGACGTTCCTCACGCAGTTGTCAGTCAGATCATTGCGACCACTTTGAACTAGTTCAACCAGTTAGAAAGGCTTTTGACCTTAATATACCAAACTGACCTTTTTTTAATTTCATATTTTTAAATAGTTGTCTATACATCTACCTCGTCAAGGTATATATTTTGAATTACCCTCATGAGTATCCGCAGGAGCTCCAAATTAACTCGACTGCATTCTCAACCCCTCACCGTACCGAGATTATTAGCTTTTGAAATTAGAGTGTCAGTTATTTTTGAAGGGTTTGTGGCGTCAAGTGTCAGCCGATAACGCTGATGCGAATTACGTCTAAAAGAATTAAGCCCGGAAATTATTTTCGGTTTATGTTTTGCTGATATTTTAATATTTCGTTTAATCCGAAAATTAAAAAAATCCATGATTAGACGTCAAATCATGTTTTATCACGAGAAAAAGGTTCAGAAGAACTCACTGATTATTTCCTTAAAACGAGATTTTAGAGGAGAAATTAGAGGGTATTGTAAAAATGTCGTCTATAAGCTATTGTATTTAATTTTGGTTTTCAATTACATTAATATACATATTAAATTACACTATGGAAATTATTTAAATAAATAGTTTTGAAGAAATATATAAATTTAATAAATATTATGACGTTAATAAAATAGGTGGTATATAAAAATTAACTAGAAGTATTGTAAAACACCCGGCAGGAACGAAATTTCTTTTTTCTATATAACAAATTTACAAAATAATAACCACAATGAAATAATGACAATAAAATCAAATTTAATTATTTTTAAAGTTTTTGTTTATATAGTAATAAAAACATAATTATGGAATGGTAATAAAATTGTATTTTTTTGTATTTCATAATTTTTATTAACAAAATTATGAAAATTAACATTTTATTATTATTAGGAAAACATACAGAAATTATAAACTTATGACTACAATTAACATATACGAATACACTGCTAATACGCACATCGCACGACTATACCGCAGTAATACTCGTATACCCACGTATAGTTTATAGGCACACATGCTGCACTTCTATACCGCAGTAATAAATATACACATAAACATATGCTTATCGACAAGCTTTAAGGTAGTAAACTAATCTAAAGGAATAACAGCTCCTTGGTGCCAAGTACACGTTTACCCTCTCTCTCTTTGTAGTTTCTCTGTCTCTAAAGTGTCGGTCTGACACTTTTTCCCGTGTAACTCGCATCCGCCATACGCACGTCGTTTTAATTTGTATTATAGGAATGTTTAACATGTTCACGTTAAATGTTTTAATTTGGATAATAGTAAATACAATTTATTCATTTAAAGATGGAGGCTAACCAAAATCGTTTTATACCACGGGATTGCTGTCTGATTGTTTGCTATCATTGCTTATCAGGTCGTTACAACATCGTTGCTCAAATGTAACAGCCCATTCAATAGCCGGAAATAGATCAACGCCGATCGGCCGACGGACCAATAATGGGGAAATAACCACATATCGGTACTGCTTTCCGACCGAATGCATTCAATCCATGCGCCGGCGCCGGCGCGAGGACCGCCTTTTCGATCACCGGCAGGTCGCGCCAGAAAAACCCACTTAACTAGGTCTATACGCCGGTACGATCTCATCAGATTCCCCTTGACACGATTCACTTCCCATTTTATTCGAGAGTTCAAAACATCCCTCATTTCATATGAATACTACATAGCCTTCAATTCAGTTTTGTCAGGCGGGTGGCCTTGAGGAAACTAAAACCCTTTTAATGTTGAAATTCTTTGGTAATACACATTGAACTCAACCGACCGACAACATTCCATTCACAATTTTGGGACCAGAACACGTGTGACGTTTTAAAAAGTTAATAGAGTGTAAACCTACTGCGCACGACCGAAACGACCTCGTATATGATTTTCTAAGAGACTTTTATTGGTACGATTTCAAATAGAATTTTTCTTAATGTATTCTAATTTTAAGCAATCTTAGAAATTTGGACAAAGGACTTAATTGTTAAATATTAATTCTTAAATAATAATTTAATATTTCTATGATAGGTTTTTCTAATTTTTAAGATTATGGCTATTATTAATAGCCATAGACACGACCCACAATTCATCAAAACATGAACTTTATATGTTATTTAGCGGTTTATGGCAATATTCGAAGTACATTATTTTATTTTACTAATATTTCGGTTATTGAAATTTCAATTCGAAACTGTATTAAATATTTAAAAATTGGATGCTTATGAGTTCACTATGACGTCTACTTTTAGTCTCAGAAACTGTATAAAAAAAATTTGAATTACAGGTAAAATTGCAGGCCATTTCTAAGTCTTTCCAATATTTATCAACGTGTCTTTGAACTCCTTGTCTTATAAATATTATTTTACTCTTACTACTTTCTTGATCAAAACGTTCAAAAATAAAATAGCAATAAATTATTGAGTTTATTAGCTTCAAGAGATATAGTTTAGTGCTTTTTCAAGCTCTCCGAGCTCAAGTTTTGAACTCTTCTAGATCAAAAATTTATGTATATGTAAAACGTATTTTTTTTTTAATTTTTGAACTACTATATTTTTCCAACGCGTTGTTCGATTTTGATCTGTTTTAAGACATCCGACGCAGTTTTGTAAATAGAAAAACATGATTGAATACGAAACATTAATCCATCAAGAATTTCACACGTCATTTTAAAAAAACCGCTTCTTTCAATTTTTTCGTTATCGATGTCTTTCGAACAAACCCACCGATTTTAATACAATTTGCGACAATCAATGTTGTTTTTTAAGCAGAAAAGCTATCAGTAGTTATATTATGGAATTCATTGATAGAGTGGTTTAACAAATATTCAACAAAAACGCTTTTTGAATAATTCTGCAAGCCACACAAACATACACGCCCACAGACATACAGACTTATAGACATGACTCAGAAAAGGGAAAATGGTTAAAATAGATTCCTAGGATCCTAAAACGTCAAGATCTGCTGAAAATTTTATTTTGGCAATTCTGACAGAAAACAGTATCTTTTCAATTTATTTTAATTTCATTTCATTTCCAATATTCATAGTGAGAAATCAAAAAACCAGCCAAGAGCATGTTGGACCCTTGGTCAGTGTAGAATTCCGAAGCCATAACTACAAAGAAATGCACTACAGGTGAAAAAACTAGGTTGTTACACTTTTTTCATGTTTCCCGCACAGAATAGTTTAGTTACATATAACTAGAGAAACAAATAGGTATGTCGATTATTACTATTAAACTAGTGTAAACTAAAGTATACCAGCAAAAGAGCGTATCTTCATGGCACTTACGTCTTTTTTGAGAAGTCAAATTTTCGGCAAATACTCAAAAACGATATTTTCAAAAGTATTTGTTAAGCGTGATATTTGCAAGACTTTTTTATATTTTTTGGATATACGGTTTTTTGAAGGAAGGCGGGAACAATTTCTACCACTTTCGGGACGATTATTTTCGAAAATGTTAATTTAATGAGAAAACTTGTTTAAAACCTCTAATTTTTTTTGAAAAGAACTGCCGAAATCTGCCACGCGTTATTTGCTGAAAAAAAAATCTTTCAGGTTCTATTACATACATGAAGTGCCTCCCTAGAAATATATATTTTTGTTATTTAACTACCAAAGTAAGTAGTGGCGTATACAAAACACCTATACTCCAAATTTTATCAATATGAATCTTGGAGTTTTTGAGTAAAATACCTGTGACATGCGGACGGACCGAAGGATGGACGGACATGACGAAACTATGAGGGTTTCATTTTTGCCATTTTGGCTTGAAACCTTAAAAACGCTATTTTTTCAACATTTCGATTTTGATATTTTTCGAACACATTCGATTTTAAATCTGGTTTATGGCATTTGACGTAGTTTTCTAAGCAGAGAAAAATGACTGAGTACTGAACATCAATCCATCAAGAAATCTATCACATATTTTGGAAAATACTTTTTTTCGAGTTTAATCCATTTTGCGACCATCGACGTTGTCTTTTAAGGTTAATATCTGATTTGATTTCGTAATCTATTGGTAGAGAATTTGAAAAATATTCTAAAAAACACTTTTTGAAAAGTTTTTTCCAAGAATACGTCTGTTTTAAACAAACCAACCGATTTTGATGCAATTAGCAAGGATCGACATTGCTTTTTTAAGGAAAACAACTAGAAAGATTTTGTAATTCACGGTTAGAGTAGTTTATTATTAGTTAGAGTAGTATATTAGTAGTTACAAATGATTGCATAAACTTGTATAGTAATATTGTATAAATATAATAATATGAAACATTTACTACAACTATATCTTTTGAAAGGATCAAACAATTTTTATACAGTTTGTGGCAGTCGATGCAACTGTTTGAGGAATAAAAGAAATCACTTTTATTAATAATAATAAGTAATCAATTCCACCAATTGATACTAAAAGCTGATTAGCCTTTCTAGTCTGAAAGTTATTCCAAAAAAAAAACTAGTTCAAAGTTTCAGGAAGTCTAAATTCAGTGGGCTACTTTCGAATGTCGCAAGCAGAGTTGCGATTGGTTAATCCATTTAAAAGTTATTAGAGGTTTACATTCACACACTCACACACATACAACAGACATGCAGACATCACTCAAAACATTAACCATTGTTAAAATAAATTCCTAGGATTCTAAAACGTCAATATCGATGAAATCTCGATTTTCAAAAATCGAGCTAAAAATAGTAGATAACATCCGAATTTTTTTGAATACTTTTTAATTTTCATGGCAGAAAATTATAAAAATAACAAAGAAAGGCTTGCATACTCTATGACGTAGGGTACGCACATGCTCGAAATGTGATAAGGCGACAATTGTTTTTGTATGTAATACGAGGAAAGAGATATATGTGATAATAAAGCGGTCAATAAATCTATCAAAAATAAAATGTGGTAAACATACAACAAAATCCAATCCAATGAAAATTAGACACTAATAATTGAAATATTATTTTTTGCAACCGAGGCTCCAAACACAAATTCATGTAACCCAACATTTAGTGGAACGAAGTTCCTTAACGCGGCTCCTAAGCCGCGTGATGATTTCTAACAATTTACAATTTATCGTAGTAAATTGTGAATTGATAGAAATCATCACGTAAAGAAAAAACGTTATACCTCCTCCATTCGAATCTCAGTGAGTCTCTCTCCCTCTGTCTATTTCTAATACATGCTAGGTAATCTATTAAGGTGCGGCGAAACCCGTGCGCCTCACGTCTGTATGGTTTTTATTTATAATTTTCTTATAATTTGTAATTCGCTCTTTTATGTTTTATTTTTATTAGATGAATATTTTTCCTTCAATATTAAATAAAACTTTTTGACTTGATTTCTTACGTTTCTCTATTTGCATGGAAAAATTTATGAAAAGTAAAAAAAATGTACAGATTTTATTTCGATTTGCGGATAAAGCTTAAGGAATTCCGTTCGTGGCGCGGACCTCTCCACCGCACACGATCTTTATCTTCAGAATACTGAATCATACTTTAAGTAAAATTATTTTTTCAATATTATCCTTGTAATTATTGTATTTCTTGAAATATTATTTCTATAGAGGAATAAATTTGTCATATAACCCTTTATAAGTTATTTGGATAGGCCATATAGATACATAATAACCGTAAAATTGATGTTAGACGTAAGAAAAATCAAATACGAAATTAGTGGATTGGATGCCCTGACGTCAGTAAATTGTGTTATACAAATTTAGACCTTATTAATTATATTGTTTACCGAGTTTCGAATAACATTTGACATTTCACAGTTTTTATTTAATATCCGATATTTTTTTTTTTTTCCGCCAACTAAAAATAAAACTAACGACACAAACAAATAAGACAAAAAGTAAATTATCTTCTGTAATGTCTTCGGTAATCGAGAATCATTAAAGGCTGCTTATACAACTTCACATTCAAAACTAAAAACAGTTAACGTCCATACAAAAAAATTAGGTGTTTGTATATTTTTTAAAGGCAAATCCGGTTCTTCAATATAAGATTATTGAAAGGAGTATATACTCATATTTAATTCTTGATTAATGGATCTACACCAATTTGTTCTATCACGCTTGTCGAGTTACATCACGATTCATTCGATAGGATTAAAGTTCACGACGGTAACGAACATGCATCATCGCATCCATATCATCTTCTTTGTATTAAGGTAATGTGGTAATAATTTTACTTTTCCGAGTCAAGAGGCTATAGATAAGCATGCATACCTAACTACAAACTTGTATAAACACTACAAGGACAGTAGTCCTAGGTACAGTAGTACCCACATAAGTGAATAACGTATTCTCGAACGTAGCAAAGAATAAAAATAGTATTTCACGCGCTTGAAACTGCGAGACGTATAATCTATATGATAAATGCTCGGATCGAAGAGTGGGGTCGAGAGCAGAGCTGGAATATAAATTGAATACGAGCTAGGGACCGGAGCAGGCAGTGGAATCGAATTTTACATCGGGAATAGTAGCGGAATCGGGATCCTTGTTGGATATGAATGTTGAAGAAATCCATTCAATACGTCAACGAGAGTGGAGACAGGGGCGAAAGCTAGTCGAAAGCAGAATATTCCTCTGATCCTTCTGCACCTTCAATAGTTTTCAACTCAAAGAGTTAAATCCTCAAATCGTTAAAATATACATACAAATAACTTGTATGTATATTTCAGCATTTAAGTTGAATTCGTCGTACCGGCTGAACTCGATCGAATCGTGAGCGCATGTCCGAGGGCTCCACCGACTCTGGGAATCACCGAAACTCGATCCAGAACCAAGAGCAAACAGTAGGTCAGAAAACAACATCAGATAAACAACACCAATATGTCTTAAATTCAATTATCAATTATATCAGAACATTATGTGCACAGCTAGGCTGATTAAGATTTAGGCGAGGGCGTAGTAGTGTAAAAATAGACCGCGGCAGGCGCGGCGCGGGCGGGCGCGGGCAATCGGCGAGTTCCGCCCGCCCGCGCACGGCGCCGCGACTTATTTTTGTGAATACCCATCCGTTACCATCGTTTATTCAGCGAATGAAGGCCGGCAAAGTGGTTTCATGTGACCACGAAACCCATTAGTACGTTGATCTGTATTTTTTTAGCGTGAATTACAGTACCTCGCTAGTTTTTTTCACAGTTTGCCTATTTCCATAAGCATTTCCGGGCAGAGCTGTCACGGACTAAAGGTCCACCATCCCAAACCCGCTTTAATTTTTCCGCTACCAGTGCATCTGAAAAGCTACGTTTTGCGTCTTCGTATCTAAAACCATATACTTTTTTATGTATCTCTTCAATACACTTCAATGTAAATTACAAAACATATTTACGTTTGTTCCATCGAGTGAGTCTCAATCGTGAACACTTAGAATCTAGAAAAAAGAAATAGAACCTTGATGATGACTTAAAATTTTTGAGATTACAAAAAACATTCTACAATCCAGGTCAAACTTATATTTTTTTCTGGAACGACTTTAATAGCTATAATTTTAAAAAATATAATAGTGGAACCTCACACTTGTATTTACAACGAAAGCGATAAGCGATAAGTTTTAGCGAATTATGCTGAAGCGATTGCTTTAAAAAATAATTTTTGTACCTAATAATTCATACACATCTTTTAAGGCAACTTATACATTTTTTTTAGTTTTAGTTACCCGTTTCTTAACAAACACTACGTTGTCGGAGGCTCTTAACTTTTATTCCGGAATATATATTCCATATACATAGGTAATTTCGAAATGAGTTGATATACGGTGAAGTATCTCGAATGATCCCCGTGACGTAATGAAGCACTTCATCTATTATGAAGAGATGATCATCGATGAAAGACTCGGACCAGCTCCTCGATCACGACACACGCCGCCTGTGTCAAAACACACTAAACATCATAAATATTTAATCGAAACAAATACTTCACACGTTACCTGATATTTATATCATATAGTAGTGAAAAAAATCTTTACGAATATGATCACGGAAACGTCTAGTACCTTAGTACTTAACAAGTGATTGATTGTATTTTTGTCATTACGTGGCGATTTTATAGAATACCTTCCTTAAAAGCACAAAACGGATTTTAAACCCAAACATTAGAGTCGACAATATTATTTGTGTTTAACAGATTTATGACAGACATCGATCATAGCATTTTTTTTCATATATAAGGAATTAATAACGATAGGGTCTCTATTTCATTTTTTTTTTAATAAAGTTGAAATATAGAATACTTTCCATTAAAAACGACAAAATACTTTAAGCTTCAGTCATATTATTCAGCCTTTTTACTGGCGTAAATCAAACCTTAAAAAAATATACGCACAAATAGTAATAGGCGGGCCAAGGCTATTTTTTCGTGTTGTACTTAATACAACCAATTCATAAATCGTTTACAATTAGTCACCGTTTATATACAAATAGATTAACACTAGAATGCCAGTCGATAGGGACAGTCATTGTTATGGGTTATTTTTATGGCGTAACTGGAATGAATAACCATATTTGTGTTTTTCTATTTGTACGAGTACTAATCAATGAGTGACCATGTGCAAATTGTTAAGTGGTAATAATACGATAGTAATTGTTTTGTGGCACTATTTGTGTCTATTTAGCGAATTAATACGTTCATGTGTTTTTGGCTATCTTCTTACTTATAAAAAAATGATTATGCTCTTCATTATTTCTTAAGTGGTCGCCTTCAACAACTTCGAGTGTTACGATATATAAACAAATACTATGTATTTCAATCTCTAGTCACAGACGTCGCCGCTCCTCTGATATTTGTACGTCGAGTGTACCGCTCTACTAGAAGGTTCCCGCGCAATCAGTCACATAGAGTAGGCTAAAAATATCCTGATTGGAAGATGAGAGGTGAACCTACGCACATAATACGAGAGCGCGCGAGCTGACGCGATGCGATCTGCTGCCGCGGCGTGGGCCCGAGGCGTGTCGGGCCGACCGTCCTCCCCAGGGCAAGTAGCGCTTTGATCTTATTGTAGGACTGCGGTAACTTTTGACTGCAGGGACTCAAGTCTGTGCCGCCGGTGCTGCGTTGTTTAGGGAATCGTTCTAAGGTTATTTAGAAAGGTTCATTTTGCACCATAGAGACGCGTTTATTTATTAAGAATCATACGGTACAACTAGACGTATTGCGAAAATATTGGCATTTATACCATAGCTAAAGTTATCAAAACAAAGCTTTGTCTGCAGATGTCCGGATTTTGGGCTTTTAATTTCTCGGTAAGAAAATTAAGATATTTTGTAGAAGTTATTTTTTTCAGGTCGATTTTCTAAAATGAAGATTTCATCAGATGTAAACGTTTTGAGGTCCTAGGAAGTTTTTCTTAAATATCTTTTGGACACATGCACCGATGGGAAGCGAGCTTGCGGCCTACTAAAAGACTCGACCAAACTTTAGATGTCGATTTAAATTTTCATATTAATAAATTGTGTAGGTTTTCGAAAATTCGAAAAATCTAACGATGTAAGACCCGTTCAAACAATTGCTTCATTTAGCATATTTGACAGGATATTTCGAAATAGCAATTGGGCAACTAATAATTGTAAAAGGAGCATTAATAATTTTGAGCTTAAGAATATGGGCGACAATGTTTTCGTGTTTGGCAAGTTCGAAATATTGTTGTAGAAGAGCAACATAAAATATAACAATGTATGTAGTTACACATCATTCGATAGCTGTGATTAAGAAAACGCTCCTCGAAAACGCAATTCACATAATTGTATAATTAGAAGTTCATACAAATAAACAAACTTTTTCATTCTCAACAATAACGCAATTATTTCTCAAAACAATTCAAAAAGTTTTAGGGCGTATATTCAAAGTTGACCATTTTTCTATTTATTTCTTATGTACATATCAAATGGAAAAACTTAACTTTAACGGGACCACTTGGAATACCCCCGTCTCATCTCATTAGCATTCTGCAAGTATGCATTTCATATCTTGCATCTTTTTATATTTTTAAGGTGCAGATTTACATTTCTGTCGATACATGATGCGATGACCAGCAGAACATCGTCTAGTACGCGCGTTTAAATGACCGGTTTCCGGACGCGTGACGAGGTGACCACACCACGGACACGCTAATCCTATTGCGGTTGTGGCTGGATATTTTATGTTTCATTATCATCACGTATTCTATATAAAGGACAAAGACGGCCAATATTCATCGCAAGAAATTTCAGTTTACGCAGATTATTCTAGAACTAATTTTAAGTAACAAGTCAAAACAGAAACCTACTAAACCATCTATTACACACTTTAAAATTTTACTGTACTCATACTGGAACCTGGTCGCGGCGGTTACACCCGAACGACGGAGGTCTGCCGATGCCTCGACGACTAATTGCAACACAATAAACCGCTTTTCCTCATTATTGATGGTTATTCTGGTAAGCATCTATTAATATACATGCATCGATCGTTATCGCTCAGCGATGAAATCATGCGACCTCCGGTCTGGCCGCAGTCCTGTCAGCCTCGCGAGTGATTTGTGTGTTACGACCTAAAACAGGCGTCGTCTAGGTTTTCCGCGCCACCGCCGTCATCGTTCTCACAAAGCAAAGTTGTCGAGTGACACAATTTCATTACTCTCTTGTTTCTACGATAGTTCAAAGCAAAACGAACTTTCTCCCCGTATCTCTGTGCTTGTCGTGGCGGGGGCTTTGTACTTTAAGGTTCGGCATGCCCAGAAAAAGCGAATAGGGTCGCGAGATAGATGTGCAGTATTTATCGAATGTAAGTGAGAGAATTTATAACAGAGGAGATGAGAAAGATACCATAGTGGGAGTCCAACATGGCACGGTTAATCGTCCGCAAAAGTCAGGTACCAGCACGAGATTTTACTGATATGACATCGCAGAGCTCGGCTCGACGAGCCAGTTTACGACTGCTTATCAATAAATGAATGATACTGCGTAAACAGAAATGACAAAGTAAACTGTAATATGTAGTAAAACGAGAATCGCAGGTACACAAAATAAAGTTTACGACAATAATAGTGGTAAGCGGTAGGAGAGTGCGACGAAAAAAATAACTTTGGTTAGTTACCAAACAAATTATTACCTAAAATCAGTAGACCTATATAAGCACAGCGTTATTTTTATTAAAAAAATATTGTTGAATTAACAAAACTTATTGATCTAAATTTAATGTGTATTATGACACAGAATTTAATACAATGATATCGTGTTTTAATATTGGACCGTTTAAATCAAATGACAAGTAATTATGACAATAACAACAACTATTTAACGTAAAACATAAAATTAAAATAATTGGAACGAAGTTCCTTACGGCGGGCTTGGAGGAGATAGGGATTTTGCTGCGCGACCGAATTGAAAAAAATGTGATAGTAAAACCGTAAGAAAAAGTCCGTGGAATAAAACCGTTAAATGAGACGTGCGCAGGCGCGACAGTCGTATACACAAGCGAGTAGTGTATTATACTTTCTTTCTCCCTCTTTCTTTTCGTTCTCTCATCCCTTCTCTCTCTATTACCACTCCACCCCCCAATGCATAGTATATACTCATGAATTCATGGACAAGCACGTGGCTAATATTCACATTATAGATACATTTTACTCGTGAGTAGTCACGTTTATTTTCATATAATTTCAAATCGTCAAAACAATAATAAATATAGTAACAATGGCAAGTGAACTAACAAGTGACTTGAATGCAATTGACAGTGATAATAGTGGGAAATTATTCTATTTCTATGTAATTTTGTGTTGTCAAACAAAATAAAGAGACATATTTTGTTATTTTAGTTGATAATTTGAATTACGATTTTTTTTTATTTTACGAAATTTATTTTATTTCCTAAAATACTGAATTTCCTAAATACTTTCCTGTACTTAAATAAAACTAATCAGCAAAATTTAAGAGAAAATCAAGAAAACCTACATAAAATTGAGCACGATTTTTTTTTGCAAATTGTGTCGATTCTACATTAGCCGAAGGAACTTCGTTCCTACCTGGTGTCCCACGACACCACTCGTTTTTGTTCGTAAAATCTATAAGAGGAGGGTAGTACAGTGATATTTACTAAGAATCTATATTTCAAGCAAATCGTTTTGGTCTTTGACATTTCTTTTAGTCAATATGACATTTCATGTTTATTATTGTTATTATTTACTGTTTGTTATGTTTATGATGAAAACTGTTTAATGTATTTTATAAAACATTAATCTTAAATTAACTAAAGTTACTAAGTATATATTACAAAAAATACTTTATTGCTTTTACAAACAAAGGGTATTCGTTAAGCACTATCATTATTTAATCTTATTTTATTTTATCAGTCTATTTTACAAACAATTCATTTGAATTGACTTTATTCATATACAGCCACATTTTTACGTTCAATACGACATACCAAAATTGTGATTTGATCGTTTTCTTATGAAATTAATAATAAATCGTCAACAAAAAAGGTTTTGTTGAAACATGTATTTTTGGAGTTTACTCCTTAAGAATCGATATTTCATATATAAGCCCGAGGTATGAAAAATAATGGGTAGTAAAATCAAACTTGGCCTTACGTTACGTTCAGGTCAGTTCAGGTTATGGAGACTTTACGCGTGTATAGTCTCCATATTCGTGCGCAACTTAACTTGCGCATCCCCTAGCAGTATATGTAAAGTATAGCGCCGACATAACTATATCAGTATATACTTTATTTGTTTTATGTTAATAAATAAGAACTGTCAACTTGTGGAGTTTCGATTCCAAATTATATTTTTTTCTGGTAGAACACTGGGAACGACTAGATGTGATACCACTGTTGATGCGATGTTTTCGCGATTTATCACACATATGTATTCCGACGTCCATATACATATCACATTTTAATTACCACAAACCAATTGCCTCAATATTCAATGATGTCCATATTGTTTCTGGAATAAATACAACGCAAGATAACGTAATCAAATCAAATCATCTCAAAAATATCTTTATTTCGTAGGTAATGAAATTACACTTGAAATACGTCATTAATAAATTCATTTCGACATTACCGCCCATTCTAAATGCTGATTCACCGAGAGAAGAATGGGCGAGAAACTCGAGGTTTGCTCTTTTTACTCATCAATACAAAATATTTACTCATTTATAATCTAGTCGACATTTAAAAATAATATAAAATAACCTGATAGGCGAGCAGCTCAATCCCAGGGGCTCTTTTCATTAAGATATTCCAACACGGTATAATAGCCCTTGCCATATAACTTTCTTTTAACGAAACGTTTAAACTCAGGAAATGGCAAATTATGAATTTCAGTTGGGATCTTATTATAAAAGCGCACACACATCCCCTTAAATGATTTATTAACTTTACTTAGACGAGTCTGGTGGTAAATGTTGAATAGAATAAATCTTGCTTAAAACTTCATTACATAAATTCATAAAATGATGATTGTTTATGTTTTCCTGGTTTTGTTATGTATATTGTATAATTAATATCAATAAATGTATCAAAGCTTGCTTTAAGTAATGTAAAAATGCATTCGTTTACCTTCATTCACTAATCTATTTATTTAATATTCGTTCGTAAGGAGTAAACTCCAGTCGTGCATCGGAGCGTACACACACACACACTTTTCGATGTGGTGGATGATATCAATTGGATTGGCATAGGACTTTGAATTCCGAAGATACAACAGGAAACTCCAGAAAATTAAATAGAAAAATATTCAGTAATTAAGGTATTTGGTAGGTTTATGATAATCTAAGACTAAGTAGGTACTTTTTATCAAACTTTTTAATGACAAGAACGAATGTGAAAAGTAGACACAGGAACTTTGTAATTAAACCATGTAACCTAGATGCTTTTTTGGTTTAATGGGATTGTCATGAGATCCTCTGTGGCTATCGCGTATTAGGATGATCATATTGTCAGAAGACATATTTCATAGCCGCGTTATTTCCGTCAACGATCTATCGTCATGTGGTTGATTTAATAATTTGTTGGCGCCCAAATCTGCCAACACCGAGTCTTCCATACGTTTAACACGACTCAAGGCAACATAATATTATTTATTTACCCTTTTACGAATTATTTTAAACCATGACTTATCCGTGTACAAAGTAACTAAATGAATCATAAAGCTATAATTACTCGATAACTAAATAATGTGAAATAAAATAAGTTAAAAAAAATAAAAACCACCTTCAAAAACCTATTTAAGTAATTGTTTAAACAGGCTCCAAAACAACTGATTAGTTGTTTTTGAAGTATTTTTAATTATTTTATATGGAACTACTGTTAATATGAACTATCAACTGAGTTAACAATAAAGTAATGTAGTAATAATAGGTTCATTGCTTTCCCGATTGCTGGCCTCATCATCCCAATACACTCAGTTACAATTTTCCCACTACAGATATCGATCTTAATGTCGGTTTTCAGAACGAACTAAATTAGTAGATATATCTTTTGTTTCCTTTTCAAAACATCCCTGCTGGATTAAAATCAATGAAAATATTACATTTAAACATTTTCACCACATCCTATATTGTATATTCTACAGAGATACGCCGCTTTACCATATGGCTTCTCTTTATCCTCATAATGTTTTTCATATTTTGAAAATTATTGCAAAAATTCTCTTCTTCTTTTCCATAATCGTCATCTTGGATACCGACGCAATTGGTTTTACATCCGCAAAAATCCGTAGAGCATACACGAAATGATTAATACATCTTCAATGACATAATATTCAACTTATGAGAAGAAATTTTATTCCATTGTGATTACACCTTTTATGTGAACAACTTAAAACGAGTGTTTCTGACAGCCAGTCTTTCCATATTAATATTACCTTCATTTCCATTGTTTTTGGTTTTTTTTTCTAAATCTTACCGTTTTCCCAGAATTAGAGAAAAAAGATGTTTTTTTTTTCTTCGCTTCGGGATGATTTTGGAGAAAACTTAGTTCGTTTGGACATCTTTCAAAGTCACTTATATCAAAAATTCCAGTTTTTGTCTCAAATTAATCCTAGTCCCGATTTATAATACATGTATATAACACCTGAATGTAGTTCATCGTGTTATACATGTTATAATTCATTTCCGCGCTAATTAACAGACTTTCGCCGTCGTGTGCGCACGCGCTAGCTGTCATCAGAGAGCCGCATACAGTGGTTTGAAATGAAAACTGCAGAACCATCGTCACCAAATAAACAAAGCATTGAGATGACAGAAACTCGATCCTCTCTCCTCAGTAGCCAGCGTGATCTTTGCACAGTTCTGGTATACATATACTCAAAGTTCTGGCTATACCCATAACTGCTGACGAATAGTGGCTCTGGACCACAAACTGCTTTAGAACTAAAAACTCGTAACACAAAATAAATACTTTAATGACGAAGCTAGGCATATTTATTTTCTTTAGACTGACGTATCAAGTTGTAGGATACATTCTGTTACTTTTACTAACTAGTTGAAATGTTATTGACCATGTGCACGACGTTAGGGCCGTCTAGACAAAATAATTTTAAATAAACAGCAACACTACCTTCTTTTTTCATTTCATTTTTCATTACGTCAATAATAATTATATGTCGTTGCCGTTTTCACTACTGCCGCGACATTTTATTTATTTGCATTTTGATTTTCAATAATTTTCATTCCGTAGAATAATTATTAATATTTGCCAACGTCTCTAGCAATTAAATGATCAACTAATTTCTATTTTATAACAAATCGGTTATTATGATTTGTTGCATGAGACACAACAACTTTAAAAAACTAAATTCTTTTCGCATAATAACGACGACAATGTTTACTGTGGACGTCTTTTTAAAATCAGAGTACCAAATAATACCCTGATCTCTATTGTTATTGGAACAATTGTAATAAATAACAATTATGAATATGATATTTTGCATTAAACTGAACAATTGTTCACAACAATTGTTCAAAACAAAACAACAAACAAGCACTATGGCTTATAAAATATGAATCATAGTTTGTCTAAAAAAAAACATGATTCGTTGTGATAGAGGTTAAAGTTTTATGAAATTAATCAAAATATCCTAGTAGCTGTGGTTCTGCAAATACAGAACCGTTTCCGTGTAATCAATATGCACTGACATTTTTGTGTTTCTAAAGATATCTCAAATAGTTCAACTATTATTTAGCTGTTTATTTGTAGGTATATTATTTTTCTATTTCCTATAATAAATATTGTGGCTCGTTCTGGTTATATTCATAATTATACTAAAACATCATAGGAAATTTCTCGAAAATGTACGGCATTTCCCGAAAATCCATTTTTCCCAGCGTGCGCCGCGATCAAAAATACTTTCCTCACCTACCTACACCTCGCAAATAGCGAAGTGAACGCTAAAAATTATGTTACATGTTACGAAATGCAAATTCGACTCCGACAGTAAGAAAGAAATATCTAGCGGTTATTGACAGGTGCTAAAGGACTTGTCGTACATCGCAATAATATACCGAGGGCGTCAAATCAATGAATATACCCAACAAACATTGTCTGTCAGTCCGTTCGAGTTGTTCCTCAGCCAGCACTCGGTACGATAGTGGCGTGACGTCGGCGACAGTTACGGCATGCAATCGACGAAATTAAGCTTGAAAATAAACTTAGTGCAATAAGTGGACGTGTGGCTGACGTCAAGCGCGGCAGACTGCAAGGTCATGGCGTGACGGGCGGCGATATGACGTGACGGTGCACTACTTCCGAATGGACGTTAGAAAATTACTGTAATGAAGTATTTTACTTAACAGTTTCATATACTATATAAATCTTAAGTAATTATATTAAATTACTAAGTAATTGCAATTACTAAGTAATTGCAATTACTTATTCTTTGTTTTTGTAAACCTAGAAGAACTATCGAGGAAACAACTTAATTTTACTTAATTGTTTATGATCTATGTATATGTTACGACAAAAAATACACCAACACGTAACATATTTTCAAAATGTACATTCAGTCTTTTTTATACTTTTTTATTATATAGTAAAATTCCAATACTCTATTCTTAAACTACTCGTTTCGCGTCTGGAAGACCCCCTCAAGCCAACGACTCCAACGGCTATCACCATGAGGGTTGATGAGCGGAGGGTTCCCTCCCCGACCCGCCCGGGGCGCCCCCGCGTGGGCCGAGTGCGCTCGCGCCTAGACCAGTTCTGTCAATCTAATAGACTGATTATGAAAAAATACTTCGACAACAAGAATCCGACACGACAAACTAATGTATATGTAAAAAGCAATACATTGAAAACATATGACATTATTTTGGCATCGTAAATGGCGTTGTAATGCTGAGAATTTAGAGAGGTCGAGAATAAACCCTGCACGTTTTCGAGTACATCAGATAAATTCGCATATCACGCGATTCACTCTCGAGATGCAAACGTTTAATTAGGGCGCACGTGAGCAGGGCCAGCACAATGAGGCTCCCGTCCTTCGGCCCGCCCTTCCGTCGCCCTCCGTCACTGACGACTCGCCGCGGCCGATATTGTGTCGGCTGCAGACAATCCGTTTCAGTGAAACTGACAGGTAGAGAGCTGTGTTCTATTATACAAGCTACAGTGCGGAGCGACCGAGAAATTCTTGTGACTAATAATATGTAAATGTACAATATCGCATGTCTCTAAGAGGTTGTACTTTACTTTCGCTAAAAGTGAAGTACATTTCCGTCTTAAATGGTCATTATTGAGTACTATGTAGGCTAAACCAAACTATATAATGTAAAAAAATAAATATTGTTAAAAAAGACCCTTCAGTAAATAAAGTAATATCTATTCACGTCCATCATTTAAAACACTTATTGAAAAAATGCGAATGAAAATATTTCACTATGGATGTTAATCGGTCTGTTTGGATAAACATATCTATTTTAATAATCGTTATAATTCTCGAAAACTTAAATGATTGAACTGTTTTTCTTTTATGAACTTCAGATTTTCCAGCAGGACTAAAAGTCTATTGGCATCAGTGGTTTATTTTCATAGTTTACTTTTGATCAGCCTTTGCCCACGGCTCCGCAGGCGTGGCCTTAGACTGAATTTCTTCATTATAATTTTGAACAGTCTTTCTTTTAATCATCATCTCGCTCACAATACATTTCTCAATTACAATGCTGGTTCTATTGTTTATTTCGATCCCGGACTGATTCCCAATTTCAATTCAGATATAAAACATTACAAGCACTTAGTAAACAGTATGTCTAACATTTCTTGAGAACTCATTATGTGAAAACAGTTATGTTTCAGCAAAATTGGGTTTGAAAATTTGGTACTCAAAGATCGATATTTAAATATATATTTGCTGATCCAGTATTAAATGAAAATCGGGTGATTCTGAATCCTCTCGACTTAGATGGATAGCTCTTCCACCTGGAATATTATCATGGTTGAGAAGTTGCAACCCTAAATAAAATGGCAATGCCTTTATTTAAGACTCGCTGTAATAACATTTGAAATCGCTAGAGCTGCAGACCTAACGGCACTGGCGGGCAGTACCACTGTAACGACAAGACTTAAATATTGAAAACTGCAATTTAACAACTACATACTTTTCAAAATGAGATATAGTTTACCCCGCATTGTAACAGTTTTTCAATTTTTATGTAAAAATTGTAAATATCTCCTAAATAAGATAGCCTACATTAATCTCTGAAATGTCCTCTTCCTCCTAGAGTGTGTCCAAACGCTCGTAGCACGCACAGACTTAAAACGTGGGAACGATCAAACGAATATTTGGCGCTCCACTGCACTCGCAGGCTTTTGGCGGGTACAGTGATGTTACCATTTTCTTATCGATCCTATTTATGTGTGAAATGAAACAATACATGTAATATTCAAAAATAGTGTGCGTATAACTTATTAAACGTGAATAAAAGAACTATAATAAAATAAAAATACAAATAATAACTTATTAAGCATGAACTAGAATTATTACTTAATTAATTACAATTCTGGAAACAGAGACTATACCAAAACAGTGCTGCTCGTCTGATATCATAGTATATATAAAAAATTTAACCCTCTTGATGTAGGCCGCGACAGATCCATAAGTCTAGCGGCATGCTTACACAAGTCCTTCGGTCCATATTCTTAAAAAAATTAGAACCAAAGTTTGACCAAGTGCATTCAGTAGAACAGGTAGGATTTCGAACAGGCAGACCACAACAGGCCATTTACATTCACTGAGACAAGTAATTGGGAAATACAATGAATTCAAGAGACCTTTATACATGGCCTTCATAGACTAAAGTAAAGCTTTCTATAGCATAAATTAAAATATGTATACATAATGTAGAGTTAAGCTCGAAATCAGAGGAAACGGAATAAAAATGAAAAGAGAAGTGAGACAGGGCGACCCTCTATTACAGAATTTATTTATCGCTGTTCTAGGCACTATATTTCAAGAACTTGATTCAAGAATTGGTTATACTACTAAACAGCTGACCGATACTTCAGATTTATTATTTTTATTCGTAATTAGATTTATGTCAAATAACATACACAAGATAACAGTTATTATGATTATAGTACCCTATATTAACAATTATAAATGTTAATTTACAATAGTGGTAATTGGTATCAAATTTTTTTTGCCACATCTTCAAAATGTATCCTTGTTATATAAAACTTTTTATTCAAAACAGAAATAAACAAGAAATTTATTTTTCACAATATGATATTTTATTTATTTATTCATTCAATGCGTTGTAACTTTTGATTTTTTTTATTATTCGAGAAAAAAAATCTAATAATATTTTCAACATACGTGATGTACAAATTGCTTGTGATAATTTGTAACTAAGATACATAAATTACTCTAGTAATATTATTCGTAAGGCGCACTGAAAAGATGTTACGCTTGATAACCGGCCGACGACACGTTACGCGCCAATCGTAACATTTGGTACTGTTTAGCATAAATTAGTTATTTCATATGATTCTTTTCTATTTTAAAAAACATGGTGATAAAAACCATTTCATGTGATCTATTTTATATTGGGTTAATTTTATTTATATATTATGGCATTTGACACAGAAACAGAAACGTTTGATTTTTATTTTGCTTAAAAATAATGGAATTAAAACAAGAACCAAAAATATTTGGATCTTTAATGCTTAAAATAAATATCATTTCACTAGGGACCAGATATAATTGGATCATTTTTGCTTAATAAGAATATGCCGATAGATAATTGTGCTGGGCCCAAAGTACATTATTCTTTTTCGGGTTAAATTTATATTGCAATTTCACAAATCCGGAAACATTGAAATCAATTTATTCCTTGAAAATAGTACTTAATTTTTGATTTTATTTTTAAGATAATACCAATGAAAAGCTCTTTGCTGACGTCAATACCTTAAAAATGACCAAGATGTGGGTTGGTACTTTTATGTTTAAAACCAGACAACTGACAGTTAGATGCAACAAACTTATTCTACAGCCAAAGAGTTACATTTTCAAACGTGGTAATTACTTTTCAAATATTGTTTATGTAGGTGGCCAGTTCCAGAAACTTATAGTGCGCCCCACGAACTATATTACTTAGGTCACCTGGTCCTATCTATACGTACTGTAAACAAATGTGAAACGGTTGTCATAAACTTACACGCAACTTAGATCAAGACATGCTAGTTTTCACAGAATACTGTATCACTTATATAGGAACAGACCTCAAGACTCTCAATATCGTCCTTGGATGAACTTCAAGAGGAAGTTTATCCGAGTCCATAGAAACGTTCTTCTTTGTATTCACAGTTACGTTAAATGTAATAATGCTCGTATGTATTGTACAATATTCAGTACGGTTGTCTTTAGACGAATTGAATCAACCGAAATCAACTGAATCTAATCAAGTCTTAATATCTAAATCTCGTCATCATGTATCTCATCAACTTTCTGGCAAAATTTTCTTTCCTGACGAAGTTCCCAGAGTGATGTTTTCGAACCGCGATGACAGCGCCACCGCGCGGCTCGCAGAGGACCAGCCGCCTGATTCCGACGGCGCGGCTAATTCGTAAATTACGTTCGCGAGGTCACGGATGCTTTTGTTTTAGGTTGCATAAGATAAAACTGAGTGAAAGATCGGATTATGATTGTGGATGTGGATGTGCGGACGAAACTAGGGGCCATGTACTGTGGGAGTGCCCTTTTGTATGGTGACGGACGAAATGATACGTTGAATGAATTGGAACGCGTGACGATAGGCCCGGTTGACTTCGACGATCTAGTCATCACGGGCACCGACTATGGAACATTCAAAAACTCTTGCCATAAATGACATGACAAAAGAAAGGAGTACTGAAGGGAAAATTAGCCAATTAATGGATAACATGTTCTATTAACGGACACCGTTGCGAGACGCATGGCCGAGTTGAATGTTGTGTGACGTATACAACCTTGGGCGGCAGGCTCGCTAGATCGTAGATCGGGACTCGTATTTAGAATCAGATGTAGGAGTCCCTCTGACCCCGCGTTTCGGCCTTTTTCACCCTTCAGGTTGGTAAGGTCTGGGTGGACGTTTGATAATCTGCTCCCCGCGGGTGACCAAATTAAATCAAGTCACATTCTCAGTTATATTTACATGGTTATTTTAAAGTTACTTGTAACTAGTAACAGCAAGTTGAGGTCAAAACTTACAATCACAATTGAGCCCATTTCTTTCGAAATTTCATATATTTTTATATGAATAATAGACGGCGGCGATCGTCGTGGTCGACTTATTTTGACAAGTTGATGAAATGAAGCCATTTTATGGTTTTAGCGACTTTTAAGTATTAATTACCACAATATAATGGCCATAAAAATACCAAGGTCTTCTATGAGTGTTCTATTTTCATATGTAACGTTTTTTTATTGATATTGTAAAGAAATTTATAAATAAACATGTCTTACGTCATAATGTAGATGTAGAAACTAATTGTAATGAATTAAAAAAAACACAAAATTACGAAGTTTTTACGAGAACTTTATTTATTAAAACATTATTAAATCAATCTGTAATACTATTTTAAAAACTGAAGTGACTGATTTAGCAAAAACTATTGAACTCGGAAACATAAAATTTGATATTGTTTTTTATGACAAACTAGCTTTCACCCGCGGCTCCGCCCGCGTGGACATACAACGAATCGGCTTGTTTCCACTAAGAACAAATCGGATGGATTATAGTTTCTAATTATAGATCAAGACATTTAGATTAGGAAAAAAAAAATCTAATTATCATAAAAATTAAAGATTATTTATATTTTTAGAAAATAAATCTTAAAAAAATAGGCATTAAGTCACGTGACAGTAAACACCAATCAGAAAGTGTGACGTCACGGCTCTACAAACATCTGCTGTCGTTGACGTTTTCATTCATACAACAAAGATAGCCTCCTGCCATTTTCATTACAATTTCTCGTTTTTATCCCTTTTTTAACACGTAAATACAGTTATTCTTAGTCGTGTAGTGAAAGACAAACAGATATCATCATGGAATCAGGATTTAGCAAAGCAAATAAATAACTTGCCCAGAGTTGACGCCGTTATGCTTGGTACATTTTCGCATCAAATAGAGACTTTTGCTCATCGGAATTCCGCAATGTTAAAGCTTCAATGTAAGTATAATATATTTATTATAAGTTTAGATATAAATATTTATGTTTTATTACCGATTATTGATTTTGTACGTATTGTTGTTTGAATACAACTGACATATTCTAAATAAGATAATAAACACTTTGACTTTGATGATTATAAAATAGATAACCTTAAATAGTATATTATTGTTTTAATGTATATTTACATCACATTTACATTACCTACACTATGTTGAGCGGAATACTTACATCGAAATGATCTTCACACAAAGTACATTGTTGAGTTTGTTGAAAACAATGACTATCATTCCTCCTGCAAGTGTAGCCACTTTTTCCGTATTTGTTGATTTCTTGGAACATATATAAATATTTTTTGGCGTTTTATGCTTGTACTTTCACACTGAGGCACTACACAGCACTTGTAATAGTTATAAGACGGCAAATCCATTTTTATTTTAAAACACTTCAATCTTAGTAAACAAACAGTTTTGTTTAGCCGTGACGTCATTCAAGACGCCATGACAGTCTTGAGCGTTTTTGACGGAAAATTAAATTGATTTTTTTAAATGCAAAATACTAATTGTAAATATTAGTTTTTCCTTAAAATATATTTTTTTTTGGATAAAATAAGTGTCTAGGTGTATAAATAACTAGTTTTTAAAATTTTGTCAACTAGCCTAGTGCATATTAATCGTGTTTTCAACCACGACCCCGGTCTGTCCTGCTTTTGACACCAGTTTGTCTCGCTCTGGGTTCCGATCGCTGTCCCGCTCTCAATTCTGATGTGGGTACTGTTTCTTGTTCCAATTCCGGTCACGTAATTCATTGTAATTTTATTCCCACACTCGATTTCGACCTTAGTCCCGTTCTCGGTTTCAATCCTTCCAGGTCTAGACTCTCACTTCAAGTCCCCGTCACGCTGAGATGTGATTTCGATTCCACTACCAGTCAGAGTCCCGTTTTGTACGAAACCGGGGTAAATGCTAGATCGAAATAAAATTTAGGTTTTATGAGGATAGTGTAGCTTTTTATGAGTGAAAAGATTTTAAAATTACTTCTTTAATTTCCTTATAAATGATTAGAATACATTAATTTTCTGCTTAATTCTGGATAAACAAGATCGGTGTTTTTGAAAATCTGCGTCCAAGTTTGTTATGGAATATAAAGATTATATAGAAGTTTCGTTGTTTTAAAATTTTGGAGAAAAAACGAATAGCCAACTCGCATAACCGATTTTAACTAAATCCAAAAATAGTGATTCTCGATGAAGAATATATATACACATCATCACAGAAATACCAAAACCTAGTGTTTCATAGATTTTTTGCTGGAAAAGACAAGGATAAGAATTTTGTCTCATTTCAAATTTTATAGGTTATTTTGCTTTATATCCACCTCAAATATTTGGAAACACATATATTTAATATACCATATTTTAGCCTGAATGCAACACAATCTCTTCGTTAGAGCAAGGCTCGGTACTTTCATTAGTCACCCAATAATTTTTTTGCTGAATATAACGGTACATTACCTAACTGCTTTTTCATTTGTAATGCATTCCTTTGTAATAACGGCTACAGAACTCTACACTGAACATAGTTTGACATGCTCTTGGCCATTTTTTTTTTTTATTTTCGAGTTTCTAAGTGGTCAGTTCTAAAACATAAATGTCATTTACGTATTAGAGTACAGGGAAAATTGTCTTCTTATATACCTAGTTCAATTTATCATGTAATTTATTAACATCCATTTGGGATGGTTTGCAAGCCTAGAAGCATATCTGAAAATCGAGATTCTCCTCCACAACAATCACCTGAAACTAAGTACAATCAATTTAAATTATTACACTAATCCGCTCTTTTTATGTATATAAATGGGATTAAAATCAAAACTCCCACGATCTAATAATACAACTTGAAAATAAAATCCCTTATATACTTAATTTGTCACTGTGTATAAAAAAAATTTAAATGTATAAAATCTATGATTACTTACCTAACAAAAAAACTGATATATACTTTTTCAATTAAAATTGAAAAAAAATTAAACGTATCGCGGTATGTATAAAAAACACTAAGCAATGAGATGTCAGATCATAAATCAAATTCTTAACTGCAACTCCTTCCTTTACACTTTTTCTTTATGGTCATAGAAAAAGAAGAATAAAATGCACACATGAAAGAGGAAAATGGAAATTTATAGCCCACGTCACCAGCCACGAGATCGGGCGAAATACACCTACGAGCGTCGAGATTTATGTTACACAGCCTCCGTTCCACCCAGTTAAAATTATCTTTTTGACCCGTCGTCCATCTCCGAGTACCGCCCTCGATGTTTACGCCAAATTGTCTCGTATGTACAATATGTCATATGCGTACACAGTTTATTTTTATGACTATAAACATACTCTTTTATCCAATTAATTATTTTTCTTTATATTTAAAGAATAGCATAAGAGTATATTATAGATTTAGACATCGTAAAAATCACTAACTCAATGGCTACTAAGCATAGCCTCTTGCCAGATCCACCAATTGGTACAATTAAAATGGGATCATCTTAACTCTTTGGGCGCTGCCTGTACAGACAGCGCCGAACGACATGTCGTGTGATAGTTGGCCGACATAAGTCACGTCCAAATGCACGTTTCAAACGAACGGTTGTCGGAAGCCTTCACAAAATATATGCAGCTGCGCATATGGACCGCTCGACGTGTTAATTATTATTCTTCAGTTGCAAGCACTGTATACAGACTTTTTGGCAACTGCGGTAATCTGTGCATTTACAATTCTACAGCTGTCGGCCGACAGCTGGAACGTTCGCCTGGCTCGACGGGTCGGGGCCCCACGTGCAGCACCGGAAGCACATTCCATGATGACTGTAATTTATATGGTGTACAACATATGCAATTTTTAGCTCAATTTAATTCGACAAGATGGCATACGTCTCTAGATCGTTACGAGAATGGAGAGAAATATAATAGGTAAGGGTTTATAAAAACGGAATCCTAAAAAGAACCAAATAACCATTTTACACAAAACGGAAAGCACCGCGATTGATCCTCACCACGGGAGAATCAACCAATGAGTTTCTACTTGAGTCAACTTATGTTACGCACTCCGTGCCTCGGAGAGCACGTGGAGCTCCCTGCCCCAGCCGTCGTCATCGCGGCGGTGACGCCGGCCGTCGGCGCCCACCAGCGCGAGGGCTTAAGTTACAAACCCCTTAATATGAAATAAAAAGATAGTAGGAGAGTGTGCCTCGGAGAGCACATGAAGCTACCTGCCCCGGCCGTCGCCACCCACCAGCGCGGAGGCTTAAGCTCCAATCCCCTCAATACTGTTTGCAAACGAGAGAACACTTAAACATACTTTTTGTTATTTTCAATGGAAATATTTAAAAGGGAAGCGTGTTACACCCCCTTCATCTCTCCTACGGACAAAATGTCCATCTCTATCCCTACTAATAGGCGACGTACTACGAACTTTAATTTAAAATAATTAATGTTTAATTGTTAAAGTTAACAACTAGCCACATAAAACTTGCTTTAACTTCGCAATTAATAGTTAACCAATAATGTTAGAGAAACAGCAGGAAGTTTCAGGATCAGTAATACTGAATTATCATATTTAACTAAGAATAACATTTATTTGAACACAACAAAAAAATTACTTGATAAAGGTAAAAATTTACCGAAAGGTTGCTGTAATATGCGAGGTTACTCTTTCTATTATTTTTTAATTGTGTTTAGTTTTTAGTTGTTTTTTTTTAGTTATATTTTATTTAGATTATTATTTTATTTAGATATATTTAGATTCGTTTTTAATTGTGACTGGTAAGTTTATCTATTTTTGACAGATAAGTACAGTATAATGAACGAAACTTTGCCAACATGAATCAGCTGCGTATGATACAATGCGCGGGCATTGCGCTCCTTGACCTTTCATTCTTCTCTGCCGCATTTCTATTTTACGCCATTGCGATGCTTTTGAACGAACTTTACAGCGACAAAGTTGCATGCGTTGTACCGTAAAGATAATTGGTAATGGTGGTATGTTATAACCAATGACGTGCACCAGCAAGAGGATGTTCATAGCACTTGCGTTTTTTTTTTGTCGAGAAGCGCAATTCTTTGACAATAACAAAAAAAAGTTATATCCAATCATGTTCAAAATAATTTTCATTAACATTATCTTTGTACTTTTTTTCATATTTTTTGGATATACGATTTAGAAAATAAGGGTTGGGGGGAGGCACAATTTCTGCTACTTTCGAAGCGATTATTTCAAAAAATATAAAAATTGCTTAAAAACCTTAGCATTTTTAAATGAACTGTCGAAACGTATGCCACATATTGACGTTTGCTGAAAAAGATTTTTTTTCACATTGTTACATGTGTGGAGTGCTCCCCTAGAAAAAAATTTATTTTGATTTAGCTACCAAACTAAGTTGCGGCTTATATAAGACACACACTATAAATTTCGTCAATGTACTTGTAGTTTGTGAGTAAAATGCCTGACATACGGACGGACGGACGTCGTGACAAAACTATAAGTTTCGTCATGACGTCCATTCTTCCATTTTGGCTCGGAATCCTGCCATGTGACATTTTCTTAATCTGTCAATTTCTTAATGAATTAATCTATACAGTTTTTGGCATTCATCCTATAAATGATACAAATAAAAAGGAATTGTAAATATTGCTGTTTTGTGTCCTAAAAACGAAAATAGCATCTTAATTTATAATCAAATCGTAGACACACTAATGGTGACATTAAAATTCATTAGTTTCGATTCAGTTGAATACAAAGACCAAAATGATGAACAACTTTATCCAGTACAAATTTTAAACACCACCATAACCAAAAGCATTACTTTTGGTTTACCTCCTTATAATTTTGAAAAAAAAAGTTATATGAATAAGAAATTTAAATGCTAAAGGTTTAGTGAATTGTCAGTATGGTTGTTCAGCAGTGAAATGTATAGTATTACTGCAGAGGTAATCAGTTCTGATAAAACCCTAATTATTCCAAGAATAATATTAATTATTACTTCCCTCCGATTCTACTACTTCATTTAAGCTGTGAAGAAAACAATTATTATTAAACTTGCATTTGCTATGACCGTTAACAATTCTCATGGACAAATGTTGAAGCGAGTAAGATTTTTTCTGCTGTCACCAGTTATTATTCATGTACGAATTCGAGATTTCAGAAATTTTACTATTTCCACTACAAAGTGATAAACAAACTGTAACAGATGACTTTGTAGATAGGTACTTAAAATATTTAGTTTTGCAAGAGTAAATAAAAATAATAATTTCTGTAATTTTGTAGGGATAATTATTATACATATTTGTTCGAATTCTTTGCATGGGTACAGCTAGTAAATCTGTAATAAAATATACATACAACTGTATCCATTAACTGATTCAAGCGGATTTGGCTCCCAGACTAGAATCCGGGTCAACTGATTATTATTTTTACATAAAAAGTTAGTTCATGTCTTACTTCAAGACACAATTTCCATCTATGTATTTGATTAGAATCTGCCTCGCTGATCAGCGAGGCAGATTCTAATATATAGAATTTATATCACGTCTGATCAAACGTGATATAAATATTCAAGCAAACATAGGTACTTTTACAATATAACATTATGAAAAATAACTGAAAATTCTGAAATAGTAAATGCAATTTAGTCTTTATGAAGTCCTGTCAAGCAACAGTAAATTTGAAAGATGTACTTCAAGACATAAAATATTTTGTTTTTATTCATATTTTAGTTAGGTATATTTTTTACTTTTGACAATGTGCTTTACTTCGACAGATTTCCATTTCAAACAAATAAATATATAAGAACTGATTTATTCAGAGTACTTACTAAGAAATTAGTGTTTTGCTGAATTTCACGTCACGCAATTATAATGATGAATAACACGTTTATATAACATATTTCTTATAAAGCTTCAACCTATTCCAGAAATCTAAGTCTGCTGTTAACCTTTTTTTGAATTACCAAAATTTTATATCAATAAAACGATTCTTGGCTAACGCCTGTTACCATTTCGAAAACTAGTGCCGATTGCTTATTCAAAAACCAGTATGGACTGGACTATAGTTAGAAGCTCGTACCATTGTTAGCTTCAGCCAGTGGCATTTGCTTTACTTGGCAGCCAGTGCAGCGTGCTGTTTCGAAAGTCAGTAGTGGTTACTGTTTTGGTAGCCAAAGTCAAGATGATTCCAATTGAATACTTCCCATACAAATCTGTACTATATTGGATTAAATTTCAATTTATAAATTCAAATTTTTGAATTCGAATTTATAAATTAGGAATTCTAACAGAAATATTAGAATAAAATTCTTTTGTTTTTATCGTTTTTATTCACTTAAAAATAAATCCTTAGATCCTTGAAGGGTACAGCATCTGCAATAAAGAAAATTTTACATATTATCCTTTGTAATATTAAAAATTAAATTAAAATAGTGCAATTTCATCAGTAAAAGGTTTTCCACATAATTTTCAGGTTTCAAATGTCAATAAACATCATGTAAAACACATACTTCAAAACTACCGACCTATATATAAATAAAATGAGAAATGTAAATTACAATCTTTCATTAAAATGAAAAAATATCAGGGTTAGCCATTTACAATTTAACCAAAACAATATATGCAAACATAAAACAACAAATAAAACAAGACTATCAAATTGTATTAAACATTGTTTCTTTATTCCACAGCTTAAGCTCCATTAGCCCCAAGAGATCAACTTGTGGAGCTATATAGGCCAGTGTATGAAGCAACATAAATACTATAAATATACTTTTTTAATCTCTTATTAAATTATATCATCACCAACAAACAAAAAGTAGTAAAACTTGACCCAATCCTAGAAAAAATAATCTAAACAATTTGAAGTTTCTTTTGACTTTTTTTTATAAACAGCATTGATTTATGAACAATATGAATTCTTAGGTTGAAACAAAAACCAAATTAAGTATAAGTAATGTATGATGAAATTAAACAGAAGATGAATATTAAAAAGAAAATGTAATTAGAAAATTAATTATTAAAAAAAAGCTCTAAATGTTTGTGGATATTCTTAATTCAAAATGAATTTTCTTGGAGAAACAACTGCTAAATCCAGTTTTATTTTATCGTTTGTTAACTACACAGGCCAACGAAATTTTTACTCAGAAACCAAAATACACTTTTTCAAAAATTTTGGTGTACTGAATGTGAATTCAAAGTCCAAATTTCTGAATTGGTTTCAGAGATATTCTAACCTAAAAATGCATAAATCGCGATTTCTATATTTGAGATTTGTAGCATCGCAATCTTTTATGAGATAACTATAAAAAGCATCTTGAAGTTTTTAAGTTTCATGATTTTTGATCTTCTTAAAATAATATGATTCTGAACTTTTGGAAGCAGTTTTAATGTTTATGTGTTTACCAGGAAAAGTAAACCCTAAGTACCTTAAAAGTGATAAAAACCAAATAGAAAAGCTAAAAACGGTCTAAAAGTTTTATATCTATTGAATTTTTACATATTTGGTTAATGTTATTTAAATAAATTTATCAGGTTAACAAAAAATAAGTGTCATTGTCCGGAACTTCTTAAGTAATCACCTAAAAATTCAAAGTCCACCATTTCACAACCCATAAGCCCTAATACAACAAACCCCGCACATAAACCTTAAGCAAACCAAACCCAAAGCTCTCATACACCAAACCTATCAATCTAAGCCAAAATCCCCGAACCAACAAACCCAAATCCAGCTATCATCCAAATTTGACTATGGAGTTGCAGCACACAATTCTGAGAAACTGTTGTGTCAAATATCATTTACCCCGCTGCTTGCATACCCTCCATCAAACACTTTAATTGAAATTAAGGGGCTTGGACCTTAAGTCCTCCATGCTGGCTCATTGCAGGTTGGGGACTGAGAGCATTCAATAATTTATTTCTCTTTTACAAGTCTGTTGACATATTCACTCATCATATGCAACCTAAGGGTTTGTTGAGATTCTAACTAAAGCCAACCACAGACATAACAGTGTACAGCAATGAAATGTGCATTAAAATGTTTTCAATAGTTCTCAAATTTAATGGAAAGATACACAAATAAATGGTATATCAATTTTACACAATATATTAAAGTAGGATTTTTTAAAAGTTAAAAAAAACTGTCCAAATATAAATTTTTGTCACAAACTCAAAGAATCTCACTATAAAAGTGATATATCAGATTTTTCCTATTTACACAATATATTGTACAGTACAATATTGTTTTGTAATCCTTTATAAATTTAAGTAAGTACACTTGAATGGAAATCTGTGCTGGTGAATACTGACCACGCGTATCCTGTGACCCATTGCGTGCGCTGGCAGGTTGCTCTTGAAGCGCGCGCGCACGCCTCCCGAGTTGCCGTGCGGTCTCGTCACTTTGCCCCAGATGGCTCGTAGCTTTGTCTTCTTACCGCGTGGCCCGCCCGCGATGGGCGTGCGCTTCTTCGCGCGGTACACATACACGCACCGCTTGCCCGCGTAGAATATCGCGTCGTCACGAGTGCGAGTACCCTCGATCTGAAACATTAAATTGATTTATTACTCAAATGTAACTATATTAGAATTTTTATAAAAATTATTAATTTACTCAGAAAACAGTAAAAAAAAGTCTGACCAAAGGGTTGTTGGTAAAAATAAACAAAAAATTCATTTAGTATGATCATATTTTATAGCCAAATTTTAATAATCACATATATCAAAATGTTATTTCAACAATTGACATGGGACTTGTTGATAGTTTCATATAATATCTCTTATAATTTAACACAGAAAACACAATTTTAAAAACTTAAAAACTACAAAACTAGCAATTTTTCTTGTATTATAAATGATGTGACAAAATGTCAACGAACACTTTCAAGTCTGCTTAAAATTTACCCCATACTATTTCAAATGCATATTAGATTTATAATGTCCAAATGATTTTACAGAAATAGGTACTTTTAAGTTCTACAGATTACAAGAATTTTAGACTTTTATCTTTTCCATTTTTTGAAATTCAATTTGTCAATATTTTTTAAACTTAACTTTGATGCCCCACTAATTTGTGATAACTTCAAATTAACAATTTAACAATTGTTTATTTGAAGCATCTGGTAACAAATACAATGTTTTGAAAACACATTGTGTACTACATGGTGTATAAACAAAATGTATGGTTGTAGTAGCTGGCCCAGCAGACATTGGCCTGCCCTTTCTTGTGGGTGGTTTACCTATATAGTTAATATCTGCAGCTCTATCAATATGAATACAGAATGAGTTTTTTCATCTTTTGTATTGATCAATATCAATCTCAAGCCCGGTCTCGCTTTCGATTCTGACCCCTGTCACAGATTGAGATACCACACTTGTTTTCGACCCCAGTCCCATTCTCAATCTCCATCCTGCTTTCAATTCTGATTGCACAACTAATCACAGTTCTAATTTGGACGAAGCCGAGAGCAAACAATTCCGTCATTTTTTGTATTTCGATCCTGATTAGGCTCTCGATTCTAATGTCGATCCCACACTCAATTTTGACCCTTCCCGACTCGTTTTCAATTTTGGACCCAGTCCTAGGTCTTGATACTGTTCCATTTCGTTTTCAATTTCAATGCTGCTACCAGTATAAAACTTAAATAGAGTAATGATTTTAAATTGAAAATGGTGCGAATTACTAAGCAATATTTTTGTTAATACATTTTATACAAATTAAGCGACGAGGATCTAGGAAAATTAAAATTTGTACTTGTGTATATTTTTGGATGAGAAATCTGAATATAATAATAAAAAAATCCCCCTGAAAAAAAACTTATAGTGCAAAAATAAAATGAAAAGAAATCTATTTATCCGATCACTACCAAATTGCACAGAATCATCGGCTAGCCCAGTCTGAAGATTACCTGAAAATTTCATCAAAATCGGTCCAGCCATTTCGGAGTCTACAGGGAACAAACATACACACATCCACTTTTATATATAGATATAAGTATGATATACACATTATGTCACAATCGCATAAGGTTTTATACAAAATTGTAGATATTATTCAATACTATTTTATTAGCCATACCACAGATGTCTGACAATTTCTGTAACATGGATGTTTTGTAATTTTATTAACGAAAAGTGGATTTTAGAGTAATTATTATTATAAATATTTGAGCATAATTTTGTCTAATTTTTTTTTTAAGAAATATTGATGAAAACATCACTTAATTAAGAACAATTAGATTTGCACATATATATTTCACTAATTTCTTTTATATTATTTTATTGTTAAAACAATTACTAAGTAGTGGTGAGATTATCAATTCTTTACAATATGGATGACTATTTCATTTTTTAATGTAAATACTTTGATAATATTAAACAATCCATTTTTGTTACTAGTGATCATTTCCAATTCATTTTTTTTATTAACCCATCAAATGCAGCACACCAATAGTAGTATAATAATAATAGTAATATATAGTAGTAGTAGTAAAAACAAGTTCACTTGGCTGTTGAATCTACCCCATCAATCTAGAAGATAAAACTGGCAGCTGACTTAAAAAAAGTTGAAAAATTCAAATGTACAAGTCTTATATGCTTATTATATTACAAATAGAAAATCATAAAATAAAATGAGTTCTAATTAAAAAAATGTACTTAAAAAACATTATTAAAAAAATATATTGTGTAATAAATTTTAAATTTTTGTACAATTCTTTTTCCAACTGTACAAAATAATATTTATAATATTATATTTCAATACAATTTGAATTCCTAACATGTAAAAAAATAATAATAAAAATATCAAGAAAAAAGATGAAAAATTACTGATAATCTTTAAAATGCATAAATGTTTATGTCTTATATAAATAGTGAAACAAATTTTATTTGGATTTGTTTTAGAGATTTTAGAAATATTTCAAGGTATATGTTCACTCAAATGAGAAAAGATACTGCACATGAACTGCAAATATAATCAAATCTTGATTCAGAATTGATATGCATTTCTTTTTTAATTTCATCTAACATTACGAGTCGAGACTTAAAACTTAGTATGAACACATGTTTTCTAGTTGACCTTAAAACTATTTATTTATTATTTGATTATTTCTTTGTATCATTTAAAACTTTTATAGTCATTCTTTTCATCTCTTTCATTCTGAGATTTTTTCTCAATGAAATATTTAAAAAAAATTATAATTTCTATCAACTATTTTGCAACATTTCGCAAAACAGGCAAAAGCTATACATGCGCTGCAAATAAACCCAACTGATATAGATATACAAAACACCAGCAGATTTTTAGTTTTTTTATTAATTGTGATTAAAGGAAGTCGTTTAATTGGCTGTCTAATTCTTGGTGACATTCTGAAGTTAATAAAAACATTGTTTCAAAAGATAAAATTTGACAAGCGTGATGGTGCTACATATGCACATACACACACTTAAACATCTACAGATTTCTTTTTAAATCATGTTCTTATATTGAGATACGTGACCTTGACTTTATTTTGATATATGAGAATTTATATTACACTATAGTGCAAAATGAATAGAATAAAGACATTTTAGGTCCTAGAAATTGATTGACTTTGACATCTTAAAAATAGAACAAATGCTTCACATTATGAGGAATGCAAAACTTTTATTTAAGAATAATCTATTTCTATCACGGTCCCATCAAATAAACAGCAGCAATAAATGATAAGGTTACTTATTTTAATGCTGACTCAAGCTTAAATTCATGGGATAAAAACTGAAAAATCAGGGGGGTTGACTTGAGAGTCAAATATCATTGCCATTAATTACTAGTAGGTAATATATTGCATCCACAGGGATGATAAAAATATGTTATTTTAAAGAAAAAGTTTAGAAAGTTTCCTCTTCTATTTAAGTTTCCACCCTACAGGTTGATCACTCACTTCATTTAATACTAATATTTGTATACTCCAATCAATAAGACGTTAAAAAAATGACTACACATAGAAAATCATCAATAATTTTATTTTTTCCCTCAATGCCCTCTTTGCCTAAAATCTCAATTAGACTGAACGCCTTTTTTTTCAAATGCTCAATTTTTATGACACAAAACTTACTGAGTTTCAAACAAAAACAATAAGCGATTAGCGTTACTCTACAAATGTGATTGTATGTTAATAATTTAAAAGTACCTTTAATAATGCTGTGTTTTCGTGTTGATTGCGTAAACCACGCTTGTAGCCTGTAAAGACTGCTTTAGCATAAAGTCTACCGTGGCGAAGTTTGGATGATACTTTGCGAATGGGCTTCGGCGGCTCTGCGGGCGCCGCAGGAGCTGCTTTCGCCGCCTTCTCTTTAGGGGCTTTAGTCTTAGAGGCTTTCGCCTTGGGTGCCGTCGACGGCGCGTCAGCCATTTCTGCAATAGTCAATCCACATTATTAAAAAACTTTAATCACGACCCCGTTCAAAATCTCTGGAATAGGTTATGTTGACAATTAACCTACGAACAATCTAAAAAAATCTACGTCAGTATTAGTGATTTGAATTATTTAAAGACATAATGTAAAATTATACAACAAAAATAAACTTTACCAATTCGTATTTTTGATAAATAAAATCATTTTATTTGAAAATGACCAAAGAAAATGCATACTAACCAAAATTTTAAATGAAAGAACTCAAGAATGTTGCCATGATATAAACCAAAAATTTTGTTGACAAATTTGTAATAAAACAATATTGCCATAGACTTAGGCAGTTTGAAACGCATTTTCACTTTAGAATTTGTCGCAATGAAGTTTGTCACCCTACATTTTCCCTCATTGTGAACAAAATTGCAATTCTTATTCCAAATACATGTGTTTTTATTAGTCAAATAAATTACATATATATATATAAATCTCTATTTCTCTTGATCACGCCATATTTTAAGAACGACTTTACAAATTGCATTCATCTTTTTTTTTTTATATCAGTTTTGAAACACAAATTTCAAATATCAATTATACGTACGAATTTTCACAAAAATATATGGGAATAAATATCTCATCAAATAGTTTTCTTATGGCCAACGCCAGATAGTGACTACAATTTTTGTCAGATTTATTTTGTGGGTGTTTCAGCAAGACAAGTCAATTAGCGTGGTTCACACTATAATGCGGTAAAAATACCAATTGTGGAACAACTCCAAATATTTTTCCATCAACACGATGAATTGGTTACATTATTCAAGACCGCATTAGACCGCATGCCATCGATAACTATAAAATTGTTATTAGAGCCGATAAGACACTTGCAGAGCAACACGTAACAAGTTTTAATGTACCAACAATAAAAAAAAATCGCCATTGTCGTCGTAGGTGACAATTTAATAAACTGAGATATTTTTTTACATCGGCGGAATGATCAACTGCAGCTGTTTCTAGAACACATCGATCATATGATGCGTTACAACATCTTATCTTACTTTGGTAAGGTTAAGATAGGTATCATTTTTCAGTCAAGATGATCAACTCAATTACAAGTAAATAATCAATCTACTTTTATTACCTTGATCATGACGTTACTTTTCTTATTATTACAAAAGTTTAGTTACAGGCACCGTAACTAACAAAAAATTAATACATTTAATTATTATTCATACAGACTGATGGTTCGAGAAAATGAGGACAATCACATTTTAAAATGTTGGCGTCTATTTTTCCAATATACTGTGGATATGTACTTAAAACTTTCGTTTTGTACATATTCACAGCAAATTTCGTACGTATCCGCAGCAACGGTTTCCCATTGAATCTATTAATAGCAAAACTTGTATTTCAGCTGATTATTACAAATAAACGAATCGAAAATCGCTATGTGTATTTCATCCATTTTTTTTAAAATGTGTGCTTAAATCATTGATGCGGTTGCTATGAAAGTAACTTTACTTGTTCGCACGAACGAAAAACTTTAGAAGAAAATTGGTTTTTTCTTCATATTTCTGCCACTTAAAAATTCTTTCACTCTTAGAATAGAAATTTATACTATCCCCGAGTACTATAGCTCAAATTTTATTTTTATACTACTAGCATTTGCTACGTCTTCGTCCAAATTAGAACCGGACCGGTAGCAAAATCTGAATTGAACATTGGATGAGCAATAGATTTGTGCGTGACCGGGATTGAAATAAAAAATCAGATCAAGGTGAAAAATCGAGTGTAAGATCAAAATTAGAATCAAAAGCGTAATGAGATTGTAATGAGAAACAATACTGAGATCAAAACTCAAAATATGACGAGATCGAAAATAGAATCGAAATTTCCTTAGCTCAAGACCGGAATAGGAATCTAAAGTGGCACCGTAATCGGGATAGAGAATGAAAGAAATTTGTATGGAGAAATGGGCAGGATCTTGATTACGTGATAAGGTACAAGAAGAATAAGCAATTTAAAGAAATTCATTTTGTATTTATGCGAGTAAAGCCACGGGCGAAAGGTAATTGCCCGCGACTTCTAGAACAGTATTGTCTGTTTAATCTCTTTAGAAGCTAGAAATATTTATAAATTTTTCAGCAAAGAAAAATTTTAGCTAGTTTGTTGTCACTAAATCAAATTTAAATATCAATTTTTATAATGTATAAATTTAATTATTCAAATCTGCAATTAATTTCAGCTTTTCTATTTAAATATCTCTTAATGTTCCGTTTGGGAATTTAAATTAATAAATAATATGTAAATAAAAGTTTAATGCCTCATAAATTGTCACTATTACGGCTTTATAGTTCAATAATCATTACCTCTTAATAAAACATCTAGCCTTTTCATACTTGTTTTAACTATTCATTTCATAGTATTGTAATTTTTGATGAGTTTTGCTTCTGTTGCACGGGGTTACATGATTTTAAAACGAAAATAGGTATTTTATAAGTCGAGATGGCAAGTAATTTGTAATACGGTGAACGTACGATTAATATCAGTAAAATTAATACAACAAAATTGTCTCTCATTTCCGGATCTCATTTTTCGCGATCGAATGAACCATTTGATAACATCGATGTTACTATAGGGTACAACTCACCAAAGAAATATGCGTTTTGTAAATATAGAACGTTTCTCTGTACTTGTTAACAATGTGGCGCTGTAATAGGTATATTAACTTATTGACCCCTTTGACCCATTTGTTACAATTAGCTTGCTGTCTTAGGTTACATTTGAGTATTTGCAATACGTGTTTGTGATTTATTTACATACATGTTCAATTTTATCTTCAAAATTGCCACATTTGCAAAATCTATCATGCTTGCCGTATGATTATATGTACGTTTTATATACACAAAAAGATCAAAACAAAATGACATATATTGTTTTAGTTTCTACTGTTTTTTTTTTTGAGTTTTTTGGGAAGCAATAAAAAAATTCTGGTACTGAACACTATCAGAAATATTTCTTTTTAATGTTATATTTGTGTGATTTTTAAATTACGTATTACAAACCAGTTGTAAACACTTTAAATCTAAAATAAAAAGATGGTGGAAGTATAGTATCTGCTGTCTAAAATAACGTCAAGGACGTTTTCTCACCTTGCAGCAAAAACTAATTAAAGACCTGTTCTTGATAATATTAAGACTTTTTTTATTTATATTTAGTTTATAACAAAGCTGCGATCGTGACTCATGAACTTATTTTTATGAGATAAAGAAACGTATTACTTCGAGCTATGATTAAGTTATATGTGAAAATTAAGTGAAAAATCGTTAAGTAATTTTGAAGATTACATGTTCAAAAGACAATCAATGCCTTTAAATATAATCTTATTGCATCCCGCTACACTTCTTATATTATCTGTAATCGCTTGTTTTTCGTCAGATATTTTCAGTCTAAAGACATAATTATAGTTGCGTTGAATAATGTTCGGAAGATTTTTCTTTGAGATATATAGAACTTTATTAATTTTTCATGAGGAATCTATTAAGCTGGTTTAACTAGTTATAAATGTATTACTAATAACCAAAACAAGTTAGTTTTGCTTTTTTTCTTTTATTTTTTAATTCGATTATTACAAATGTTATTAGTTAAAATTGCATTTAATTACTGATGCCAATATTTTTTTATGCGGGGAAAGAACGTATTAACACGGGGAAAGATCAGCGCAGTTTCTAAAATCGCCCCAAAACCATAAAGATACACAATTCACTGATAAAATTGATTCGATGCCACCCCAAACTAGGATTAAACTCGCTAAAAAAAATATAAAAAAAATAAAAGTATAAGCCTTTCACATATATAATTTCTCGAACTGTTTGCTTATATAATTCCCAATGATTGCTAAAATATATACTAGAACATTATTGTAATTAATTTCATTTCTTTACAAACAATTATTTATATTTATGTAAGTATACAGCGTAGTATACAAACAACAAATTATTAAATAAAAATTAGGAAATACTAGTCAATAAAGGCTTCAAAACTATATCTCTACAAACGTAAAATTATGTGTTAATGAATTTTATTTGTTCTGAAAAGATTGCTTAATATTATTTTACTGTATATTGTATTTGTTAAAATTATTGGTGAATACTGTTTGGCCTCTACGTAATATCTTTGATTGAGCTAATATCGTAATAATATCCTCAGTTTGTTTTATTACATATATATCATCGATACGTGGAAACGTAAATGTCATTTCATTACCTGATTAGTTGGTTTTTCTTACAAATTTTATATTCAGCAAATTATAACCTCTAGAACTAAACCAACATAGTTTTTTACAGACCTTTTGCCAGCAAATCTTACAACAACTCAATCACCAATTTTAGGTCCAATGGGCTGTTCAATACTATTTAGAGTTTTTTCATTAAAATAGTTATCATTGATTTCCCAATCACTTCCCTCATGCATAAACATTTGTAAATGATTGTCCACGATTTCATTATCGGAACAATTTGTATATGTTAAACTAAACTCTGATTCGCTTAACGAACTTGCACTGAGAGAATAACTACCTATTTGGCGTCTCCTTAATGCACGGCGTTTTTTAACGATTCCTTAATTACTTATTTCCTCAATCAGTTTGCCTAAATCCTCCTTAATAATTTCTTTATCACATTTTTCAATTACTCTTGTTTTTTTATATCTTTCAGCTGATTTTTTAAAATAATTTTTTCTTTGTTTTCTTTATCACTTTTTCCATTTTTTTTTATCATTTATGTATTTCGGTCGATTTTTTAAATCATTTTCTTCTTTTATAAGATTTATAGCTTCCGAATTGGTTACTACTTCTGCGACAAAAGCTGCGTTTTGTTTTTTAATATTCTTATTTCGGTTAGCGTGATGCACTCTTTAAAAGTGTATTTTGTATTTGTATTTTCATCTGCTTTTTTAATTATTATATCATTTAATATAGTCACCTTGTTTTGTTTATTATTTGGGTTATTGAATAGTTGCAAAGATTCAGGCAGTTCAAAAATATTTCTCGCTATAAAAGATAAGTTACTATCGCCAATTTTTTTCATACCTTGTAAAAAGTCTAAATTCTTTGAATATTCCGATGTAGCAACAGTGTGTTCCAAAGGTGTACTTGTGCTCGTTTGTTGATTAAGAACTTGTTGGCACAATTGTTTTAAAAGTAATACACTTTTTTTTACATTATTGAGCTTAATGTAATCGGAAACAAGTAATAATACTTCATGTCTGAAAGTCCAAATCAACATTTTTCTAATTTTTCTAAAGTTTTCAATCCAGCTGCCAGTTTTTTCTTCATCTTCAAATGATATTTCAGCTCGTCTGCCTTATGTCTTACTTTTTAATCCTGTCTATCCTTTTAACCGATGATGAATAGTCAACGTAGGTATTTTCTATTTTTTGGCTGCAGCGAATTGGCTGCAAAGAATTTATTATTAGCTATGGACACTTTCCATAGCTAATAATAAATTCTCCCGTGCATAACAGGTTACACGCAGAGATTTTCTGCAGTAGTTTCGTGGCATAATGAACCTAAAATTTTTAAAATCTGCTCACTAATGTAAGTGACGAAAAAACCATTTTGTAAGTACTTAGTAATTCTTATAATGAATGAAACAATATTTAATTATTTATAGATCAGAGGATAATAAATGCGAATTATGCTTCAAAAACAAATTTAAGATATATCCATTATAAATAAAAGTTTGAGAAACTACGATGTTTACTATGGTGTTTACAAATGTATAAAGATCGTATATTTAATATACCGAACTTTCCCCTTACATTTCACATGGATAACAACGAAACCTGTTCTGAAATTTAAACTTGGTCAAATTGTAATTTTTGCATCATTAAATATGTATTAATTAAACATGAAAATGATTAAAAAATCCAGTATTCTAATACTCACTTAAGAAAGAAATAATGAGGGAAGGGGTCAGACCGGATTTCTAAACAATTCTCGAATTTTTCGTAACGTTGTAAAAATGTTGATATCGTAAGTCTTCTCACTACGAATAACAGACACTGACTGAGGAGCGGGCCACAGTAAAGTAATTTGCATGATCCAGATAGTAGGATAAAAATTTTGTCATATATACACGTTAATGGCGTTTTTTCACTCTTTCCCCAAATTCGTACTTACCCCAACGCACTTTATATTCATAGATATAAGATATTTAAAGCTTTTTAAAAGCAATTTCTTTATATTTTTTTACTTTTCATTACTTTCCTTACAATTTAACTCACATCAATAATGCTTAGTTCGATTTTTTTTATTGTCTGCGCAAGAAGAGAAAATCTTCTAGGGCCAAAGATATACTGACCTCGTGACGGAAGGCTTAATGTACAATAGCATTCTATTTCGTTAGAAACTCTGTATTGAAATGATTTAAAACATAACTACGAATGATTTGCTTGTTAAGCTTCACCGAGCATTAAAGTGATAACAAACACGGTACTTTTTTCGACGATATTGCGATGCATGGGTATGTGATTATATTATTTTTGATCGAGAATACCGGCTCTGTGTAGAGTCAGAAAAAATAGTTTAATAAGGAGCAATAATATTTTTTATTTTTAACCTCAACTACGAGCGAAACGTGTTTTGCTAAGTTATGTAGTTCTTCAACCGAATACGCGGCGATCAGCATTTTTTTCGCGAATATCGCGAATCCATTGAATGTTATGAATATATATGGCGGACGTGAATTGTTCTTCGTTCGGTTGTGGTTGTTCGTAGATGCGTATTACATCTATTTGCGGCGGTTAGGTTTAATCCTTTAAGAAATGCTTTTTTTCAAATTGAAAGTTGTAAACCGATATTGAATTTTTAGACGCCATCTATTAAAATTTCCTATATTAATTTAGTTGTTGTTTTGAAAGAACGCTTTGTTGAAATATAATATTCTTGAGGAATGTGTTTCAGATAAAATTTTCCTTATATCTTTTCTTTTTTGAAAAATTAAGACAATTTGATAACAAAACGTACATACAAAAATATGAATATTAAATGCTTATCCATATTTATCTTTGAAATGTGTAATAAGAAAGAAGAATTAAAAAAAAAAAACACTATGACAGGAGATTCTAGGATATTTTCTGGATAAACCAAAAACTATTCTAAAATATGACCAAAAGGTTTTTTTAGCTTTCGTAAGAGAAAAAAATTATTTTGAGATAACGAATTGGGAAGAGCATTGCAATCTCTGTACAGAGCCTGCAATACATGCGTTAGAAGAAACAGATCATGCTGTAACTATTTTGACTTCAATATAGGTGTTAGATAGTGTTATGTAACTTCAACATGGCTAATCAACTTATTCGCGATAGTTGTCTATATTATTTGAATGAGTTGTTTACGAAAAGATAAGATGTTTATTATATGCCTCCTGTGCGCCGAAAATCAAGATTCGTGCGATATATCTATATGAGATGAGAAACTAAAATAAGTGAAGTTTATCAGTTTGAATAGTGAGGGTAAAAATAACGGTAAACGTGATAGAGATATTAAAAATAGAAGAAATGCGGGAAGTGACCTTAACGAGTTTTGCTTGCTGTTATGAGTAGATAGTAAAGGTGTCCCACGATAAGCTCGTTTGGCCATTCATAATGGAATTCTTCTCTCTACGCCTATTGCGCTAATGAAAGCTGAATATGACAGAAAAATATAAAAGTTGATCCAATGATGTAAAGATACAATCCGTACGTAGTGTGTGTGAAGTATTTTTGCAATATTGATGAATTGATTCAATATTTTTAAATACAGTGAACAGTCAAAGAACTATATGATTTAAAAGAAGTGGTGACTAAAGTAGAAAAAGGTATGTTGAATGGGTTCGACATGAATTGCAAAAGATGAATGAAAGTAAACTAACAAAAGAAGTTTATAGAGCAAACTTGTGTGATGGAAAGGTCAGCAAGAATTGTCCTAAGAAATCTCAAATTAAAAAAGGTCTAAATTTTAAGAACCTGAAATCTAAAAACTGACACAAAACAATTAAAGAATGTCAGTAAAGCAAGAGGCAATGGGTAAATGTCCAACCTTGTAATCTATGGTCTCTAATTACCTTTTTGGAAAATAAATTAATATTTAGAATAGTATTATGCTTATTTTTCGTTACCTCGTTTTAAAAAAAGAAACTAAAAAAAAATAGGGATGACGTTTATGACAATTCTACTGTCATTTAGTTAGTGATTTGGACCAATGGCAGACAAACACGAAAAGAGATGGACAGCGATGGATAAAGTTGCGTCAAACGAATTATTAGCTTGGAAATGTACAAAATAGTTACCTAGTATCCACTAGAACAATTAAGACTGCATATTAGAGCATTAAATTGAAAATGGACTGCTTAGCTAATATTAATTGGAATAAAATCACACCTTACTTAGTGTTACTTATCGTAGAACTAGTGTTGGAATGTGAGTATTTTGCCTTTACCCAGTAACCTAAATGTTTTCATTGATCATGAACCATAGCTAGGTGTTTACATTTGTATCATAGTTTCAGAGTGTGCAACGCCGGCCGAAATCAACAAACATCTGGAGTTGGGTCGGGACTTTCTTGCTAGAGGCCAGTTGTCTGATGCTCTCACACACTATCATGCGGCTGTTGGTACGCATTATTTTTTTTTAATTAACTCATTAAGTACTTATGATCCGTCTTTACATTTTCTTAACTAGTATGTCTTTATGAAGGGGGATGTTTATGATCGTACTGGTTACAGAGGGCGATCCACACATCTCACATATACTCACATACTTCAAAGGTTATAGGTGCTGGAGCTAAAATCAGACTTCACATCAGCACGTTTTGTTTATCTTAAATTGGTCTATCAAGCCAAATTTACTTTGTAAGATTATTCCATTAAGGTATTAAATCCTTTTTATAATGTATAATTAGAGAAAGCAAATTTCTTGTTTTTTTTATTGGAAGTAAAATTATAGGTGCTGGAGCTAAAATCAGACTTCACATCAGCACGTTTACATCGTGCCAATGTTTATCTTAAATTGGCTCAGTATCCTGAAGCCAAAGAGGATTACTTGCAAGTTGTAAGTATTATTCCATTAAAAATCATGGTATTATAACATGAATTTATATTAATCATTAATATGTATATTGCAATTTCTAGAATGTAATATATAACTGTTATCTTGCAATCTTATCACTTGCAATATTATTTTAGTATAGCTATTACTACTTGATATGTTTATTATTATTGTGTATAATGTCAAAATCATCAATTTTTTTCCTTGAATATTAGGTACTTAATTAGCAATTCAGTTTTCTTTTATATTTTGGGTGTATTTGGTATGAGTTTTACATATTTCTCCTGTTTACTGACATCCATCAAATAAATCATGTAAGCTCATCAGTTTCAGGTGCTTATAAATTATCCTTTTTTTTAAATATGTCACTTTGGCCAGCAATAGTTTTTCTATGGTGCTCCTTGTGTCCCTTCTATGACACACATTCACTCCATAGATTTGTTGTATCACTTTATTTTCATACATCATTTTTCCTATACCTATCTTTAATTAATCAATTAGTAAATATTTGTTAACACTAAGTCTTATTTTTTTTCATTTGATTATTAAGTTAGTTATGTATAGTACAGTTGAAAATAATGTAATAATTTCTGTCAATTTATCTATTTTCATTTTAATTCAATTCTATTTGGAAATATTGATAAATATTGCTCTAGGCCATGGTTTACTATATACTTCTTTTACAGAAAAAAATGGTAGTATTAAAATTTACAAAGTTCATTAGCAATTATTAATTTAATAATCAGTACCTACCAACATACATACCCATTACAGAAAAAACTTGTAATATATTTAACATTTTTGATAACTTTTCCTCAGTCACTAACAAATTTATATATTTGATGTGAATTTTGCTTTCATAATTTACAATTACTTTATTATTATTCTCTTATAGTATTTAATAAGCTTATTTTTAATTTCTCATATGAGTTCTTGTGAAATTTTCAGACATATGCAGAACCATACAATGAGGAGGTAGTCTCTCAATACCATAGGGTCGACGAATTGGCAGAACAGCTACGACTCGTGGAGGCATATTACCGTGGGCGCGATTACCGCGCAGCCGCCGACCTTGCCACTTCACTGCTGGAGATCAGCCCTTGGTCCTATCATTTGCGGCAACTAAGAGCTGAATGCTACATTTCTTTGGTAAGATGCTATTCATAATAAAATACAATCAATGGTTTCTTCAATAATACACAATTCTCATTATAGGTATACCCATTCTCTATATGATATTAAAGTAAGAAAATAAAATAAAATTACAAATGTAAAAAATTGTTACATTAATTCACACTTTAAAAAATTCTAACAAAATAGCATAGTGTTTTTAAGGCATAAACTTAAAAATTGTTGTACTTTATAAAATAATTTTATGTATCTAAATAAATTATTTTTAGATTTCATTTTTTATTTGATTTATTTGACATGTCATATATAATGTTTGTTTTTATTATACATTAAAAAATTATACAAATAAATAGCAATGCAAATGAAATTTCATTGTTCCAGAATGACTTATTCTCTGCAGTATCCGATATCAGGTCTGTAAATCGGCTGCAGCAGGACTCTACAGATGGCTACTACCGTTTAGCTTCATTGCTTTACCAGTTGGGTCATGTTAGTGATGCGCTCAAGGTATTTTTATAAACCTCTGTGTATGAGATTTTGATTACTCCTACACATTCCAAATGCACATAATATATGCTTCAAAAATCTTAATTTGATTTGAGGGTCTTGGGTCTTAAGCTTTTCGCACTGGTCAAGTGCAAGTTGGGGTTTGTTTCTTACTATTTTCAATTTCTAAAAGGTAATTGTTATGAACTAAGCTTCTGAAAACATTGGAATAATCCAGTGTCACTGATACTAGGTCAATATAAATTTTATTGGAGTTGTTAAAATTACAGCTTAGTGTATAATTGTATTCACCAAAAATAGACAAAACATCATTTCCTAAATTTGAATCCAAGCCTAGTCCCCATCGAAAGTTAGATCTTGGCTTTAAATAGTAGCTGATTAATCATGTTTAGATTCCATTTTATTTCTGTTTTAAATAGTATCTGATCACCAAGTTATACTGAAAATAGTATGAGGTAGAAAAGCAACCAAGTCTTCTATTCTGCAATATGTCACTCAATTCTAATGGCAATTTTAATACGGATGATATTTCCATGAATGTCTCAAGTTTATTAATACATTTAGTATATCTGTCAATTAGATTGTTTTAACTTTTACTTGACTATTCTTTTAAAATGTTATTTTTCGGTACTTCCTTTATTTTTGTAGGAAGTCCATCTAAAAATGTGAGCCATTTTCTCAAGTTTCTTTATTTTTATTCTTTTAAAAACACTTATTTTTTTAATCACTAATAAATTCTTATATGTCTTACATTGACCAAATTTTAAGTTTTTTAATAATTATCTCGAATATATCCATTCAGGTGTGCTGACAATTCAAATGGGGCCTCATTTGAATTGTAAATATATCTGAGTGGTTAAAATTATTTAATATTTGCAATATATAAAACTATACAAATAGTTTTATAATAGAAAATAATTGTTATTTAAAAATAAAATTACTTTATTTAGACATTGAACAATTAAAAAAATACTATTATACTTCCACAGGAGATCCGTGAATGCTTGAAGTTAGACCCAGAACACAAGCTATGTTTTCCTTTCTATAAAAAGCTTAAAAAAGTGGATAAACTACTGCTGGAGTGTGAACAAAGTAGTGATTCAAGGGATTTCGTAGGATGTCTTTCATCTGCACAGAAAGTCTTAAGGATAGAAGAAGAAGTGACAATGGTTGTTTTAGAGGCCAAGAAGTGGCTATGTAGTTGTTCTGTAAAGGTAATAAATACAGTGATATATGCTATAATATTACATGTTATATTTCAACCAGGATTTCATTTGTAGGTTCCAATTTTTTTTTTGTTTTAATCACCCATAAGTCTATTATCAGCTCTTAAAACGAATAGCATTAGAATATCTATTAAAATTAAAACCTTAATAGATATTTAAACAATATCTATAATTCATGTGCAAGTATTTTTCATTAGTAAATTCGATTGTTTAATTAGATCTATTATCAAAATATATTTTTTCTATTTGTCTGAAATGAATCAATTTAAAAAATATAATTGAAAAAATGTACAAAAAAAAAAACCGTAATGTTTGTTAGATAATAAGCCTTACCATTGATGTAGATAACATTTTGCCATCAAATTAACAATTCAATACATGTAGTGAAATTTTGCATAGAAACAGGTTATGTACTGGAATAGAATGTAAAATACAATTGAGAGTAGCGCTAGTGGAATTGAAATCAATTTAAAGATAAGGACTCAAATTTAAAAAAAAGCAGCATAGTGATTGGAATTACAAGCAGGAGGAGTATCAGGGTCAGGAATGGCATCAATATTGATCAAATAAAATGTGGAGATTGGTTTTATGTGCACTGAGGCAAAGTTAGTAGCATAATATTTTTAGAAAGCTCACTATATACCCCGATTCATTATGATGACTTGTCTTTTAATATGTGATAAAGGATCTCATTGTGTTTCTATGACGAATTTATTCTCAGCAAGTCAACTGTATCACAATACATACTTACTCAAATACAAAAGAGGTTAGCAATTGTTACACGTTGATGTTTTTGCTTTATTTTGATTTTTTTTTGCAAAAGGCTATATTTTCTTGACCACTGTAGATGACAAATAATATTTGATCATCTAGCATTCCCTTTATAGTTTGTTTTGGAAGGGTAAACTAAAGCTCTATGATTGTATGTAATAAAATATGTTGTTGATGTGATGGGTAGGAAGAGCTATACACAGAGGCGCTGGGGCACTGCAGTGGCGCGCTGGAGCTCCAGCGGGACGCGCGCGTGCTATGCGACCGCGCCGACGCCCTCATTGGTCTCGAGATGTATGACGATGGTCAGTTATACTTTAAATATGTATTGTGTAATTTTTAGAATGTTTTTCGCCGTAGGAAATTTGTACTTCAATTGCGGAAGTTATAATGGCCTTTTACACACTAGTGGAGTGGGAATCATTTGCTATGGAAGGCGTCATGGCTGTTTCCATAGTAGGAAAATACCCCATCCTATCCACTCTTCCTGCATTCGTTGGCGGTTCGTTGAGTGGATTGACATTGTCCCTATTAAATTATGTATATTATTTACATATAAAACAAAGCTAAATTCGGAACGCTTTACACCAACATCCACCTAGCTACACGCCCCTCATGGCTGAGCCAGTACTGCGCCAAACTTTAAGGCAAGATGGATCTGCGGGAATAGTAGTGGACGTCGTCGTTCACCCACTGCGGAAACCGCGCGGTGTCGTTGTAGTGCATAATGATCTTGCTGTTTCATTCGCATATTGAACATTGAGGGATATCTGCAGCAAAAAATGCTCCACAAACCGCTAGTGTGGAAGAACATATGAAACATATGTGTTTATTAGTTTTGTCCTTTATTAACAAAAAATGAAGCTACAAATGAATCTGATTTTTTATTTCGAAATGGTATGTGGGTTGAAGAGCACCACTCAGTGTTTTTAATTCTGCAGAAACATGTGGTTATTGTGGGGTAGTAATTCTAATTAACTCTAACTAATAGACAGGTTTAATTTAATTATTTTGTAGATTGATTTATTGTTAAAATGGCCCCCTAAGATGCTTTTTTATTCCGTTATATCGAAAGTTAGCTTAAATTTAATAATGTTTCATGCAGGTAAAACTTAACTGAAATAGTGAAAAATTGGGATTGAAAGTAGGATCAGGCTCTGAATCGAGTATGAAATCAGGACGAGGATCGGGTCGGAATTGAAAGAGGGACAAGCATTGGGATTAGAATTGAGAGTGATGAGATGAGAGCAGGACTTGGATCTATAAAATCTAGATCTGAGATCTATAGCAAGATAGAATATAGAGCAAGAGTGATCTTGAAAATGAAAATAACATTGGGATCGCAACAGACAATGGAATTGAAATTGAGATTAATAACAGGATCGCAAATGGGGCATGATGGGAGCATAGATTTATTGTAAAGAATCAATATAAAAGATGAAGAATTCATTCTATGTGAACTCGATCGGCAAAACCTAGTTAAATATTCAAGTGTTATTAATATTCGCAGTCTCCATTCAGATTTATACCAAGAACTTGAGAATTATTCTGTTAAAAAGCTCTGCCATTATTTGTTTTGTGATAAACTTTTAATATAACATGTGTGTAAAGTGTGTATTTTCCCAGATGCAAAAATGTATTTTTTTTCTTTATAGCAATTCATGCATTTAAGGAGGCATTAGAAATAGATGAAAGTCTGCAAAGAGCTAAAGAAGGCTTGCAGCGTGCACAGAAGCTACAGAAACAATCTGAACAGAGAGACTACTACAAAATATTAGGTGTTAAAAGGTATTGTGTACATTTATAGTGTTTACTTTCAGTTTGTGAGTTATAATTTCAATATATTTGTGTAAGGATAATATAATCGAGCATAATAATCTATTGTGCATGAGAATTAGTTTTTATTGTAAATTATTTATTATTGTAATATGCTTAAAATGTTCATTATGAATAGTGTTTAATGTTTATGTTGATATTTGCACTCACACATATTCTTTATTTGATGCAGAACAGCAAGTAAACAGGAAATAATAAAAGCATACCGCAAAGCGGCACAGAAATGGCACCCTGACAGTTATCAAGGCGACGAGAAGAAAATCGCCGAAAAGAAGTTCATAGACATTGCAGCCGCCAAAGAGGTACTTTTAGTTTATACAAGATTTGATTATGTTTTATATCTAGCAACCAAATAATAAACAATTTATTGATAGTTATTGCTATTGAAAAATTTGTTTATGTTTATTGAGGGTATTTTTTATACATATTTATCTCTAGTCATCTGTATTGTTTATGTATCGCTATGTGGTAGGTGCTGACCGATCCCGAGAAGCGCGCGCAGTTCGACGCGGGCAACGACCCGCTGGACCCGGAGGCGGCCCGGCACGGCGGTGGACCTTTCCAAAATCCCTTCCACCACTTCCAGCACGGCAGTCCCTTCCAATTCAAATTTCACTTTAACTAAATTATATTATACATTGGAGAAATAAGAACGCCACAAGCGACCTTCCGAGCGATGACCGCGGTCGAGGCGCGGGCCCCTGGCACATGAACTGATCTCGCCATACAAAGTGTTATTAACTTGTTTTCGCTTTAGTTGACTAATATTTGAGTTTATGATTGCATTTCATACTTTGGCTCAAATTTTTTGCTGAATGTACAGATATTTAGGACCTTTTATAAAAATCTAGGACTCGCATACTTTTTTGAGCAGCACTTAATGGAAAGTAAGGTTTATATAAATCAATCTGTAACAAAAGTTGTTAGTTATGCCAGCATTTAATTTATATTAGTTTTGTATTCACAATTTATAATTTAAAGTGTATTAAATTTTGAGATCTAAACTTTATTTTAACAATGATTTTGTTCAGTATTTGTTTTAGCGAATTACAAGGCTTCAGCTGGGAGCCCTTTAAATAATTTAATAAACATATTTCCAAAAGGAGAGATATGATGTGCCACAAACCACCAAACTTATACAGCTAGTCCGACCTCAATAGAGTGAGCTAGAGTCTATTACGTCTAGCACTACATAAGAACTATGCATTGACCTCTTAGCAGTGAAAGTGTGCAATTTTGTATGGTTCTTGTGTTGAATTATTTATTTGTAATTAGTTTTGTTTTGATTTTAAAAGCTTGTAAATATTGTATAGAATTGTAAGGCGATGAAAAAAAATATTATAAATACTATGTACAGTTTTATTTTTCAATTATAGTTTCCATCACTGTACAGTTTTATTTTTAATTTCCGCCACTGTTCTAATTAAATAAAATATATTTTTATACAGGAAATAATGTGCTAAATCAAATTAAATATTAAATTCTAATGTAATCTTTAATGAAAACAGTCTCAAGAAGTGGGGATGTTGTTCAGCAGAACATGGCCATTTCTGGCCTCGTAACGGAGCCTCAGGGCCCGCGCAACTCTTTCTATTTCGTTGCTAACGACGGTCTGGTTCTCCTTCTGTTGGCACACGTAGCGCTGTCGGAGCGCGCAGTCCTGCCCGCGGTACGAGTACACCCGCGCCGCTGGGTCATACACTGCAATCAAGATATATTTATGTGTAAAGTAAAAAAAAAAACACTAAGAATATAATTTGATCAATTTCGCTGTAATTTAAATTTTTATTAGTTTTATTATTTCGTATTAGTTTAATTGTTCGTATTTTCATGACTAAATAACATCCAAATGATGAAATTTTCTAGCAGATAACTAGCATCCTGAAGATGAACATGCATTACTTTTATTACAAGAAATGACAGAAAATATAGGTATTGAACAGATAATAAAAAAAAAAAATGAAATTCACACCAATGTAGCAATGAGAGTAAATGCGAGAAACTTAAGTTATGCGGGTGAATTTGCGGGCGGAAAGCTAGTCGCTAAAGAAAAACAATATCAATAAAATAACTAACACTTCGAGACATATGAAATTTTCAGTAATTTTGCTGTGAATGGTAAATAATCTTGGAAAAACATTATTTTGGGGCATTCTAGTATCCATACTGTTATAGATTCAATGCTTTGTCTGTTAGGATTGCATTTACAAAACCGTTTATTAAATTAAGAGTCGTTTTCGATGTCCTTGAGAGTGGTGTATATGAGGTTCATGTTGGTGACAACCTCATACAGAATATTGGTATCATATAGTTCTGCATCGACGACCGATAAAGAAAGGAATATGTATTAGATGTACAAATAAGTTTCCGCCGTTTTTGTCAATAAAATAATATTTATTGTGAAACAACGGTAATTTAATTTTAATCGAAGTATTGTCCGTCGCTAACAACTACTTTTTTCCATGTCCATGGCAGCTTTCGGATTCCAAGTTTGAAGAACTCCTTATCGTTTGAGGCTATCCATGAATCAACTCAATTTTTGGTATCTTTATATGATGTGAACCGCTGCTCTGTGCCATTGACCGGAACAGATGATAGTTGAACGGCGCAATGTCTGGTGAATACGGTGATGGGGCAGTACTTCCCCAATCAAGTGTTTTCAAATAGTTTTTCACTGGAAACGCTATATGCGGACGAGCATTATCATGTAGAAGAATAATTTTGTCGTGTCCGGAGTAGTAGAGTAGAGGACGTTTTTCCTTCAGGACTCTGCTCAATCTCATCAATTATGTTCGGTAGAGTTCCTTCCTGTGATTGTTTCGATTGGATTAAGCAACTCGTAATACTACACCCAGCTGATCCCACCAAATACAAGGCATGAGTTTTTGCAATGAATATTCGGTTTTGCTGTGGATGTTGACGCGTGTCCAGGTAGTCCCCATGATTTTCTTTTTTTCGGATTATCACAATGTATCCACTTTCCATCACCAGAGACAATTCGATGTAAAAAACTTCTTTTTTCTGCCTAGCTAGTAGCATTTCACTCATGCGTAATCGGCGTTCAACATCTCTCGGCTCTAATTCATATGGAACCCAATTACCTTGTTTATCAATAATTCCTAACGATTTTAAAGGATGCGAGACTGTTTGCCGAGTGACTTCTAAAGTAAGCGCAAGTTCGTTTTGTGTTGGAGACAAATCTTTCTGCAATAATTCCTCCAATTCTGCTTCCTCATAAATTTTTGGCCTTCCACTGCGATTTTTGTCTTGTACGTTAAAATCACCCTTTTTAAACTAACCACTCAGGACATGTTCTTTCACTCAAAGTAGCCTCATTATATGCTTCTACGAGCAATCGATGTGCTTCAGCTGAAGATTTTTTTTTTAAATTAAATTAGCCAAATAAACAAATGACGCTTATTTGGCTCAAATTTAGACATTTTTGGATAAAAAACAATATATTATGCTAATATGCAGTTAATAATATGATAGGGTTATGTTGTTCTTGAATGAGCAACCTAATTTTCAAGCCGGTTATCATCTGCGAATTCTAACGTAAGCCTCGTGCCATGCCATCTCTCTCAAAACGGCGATTTGTACTCCTGATAGTTGCGACATTCAGTCAAGAAATAACATTTATAAGTAAATGACTGTAATATCATATCTTGCACAGAAATCGAGATCGTGACCAGAATTGTGACTGAATCAGAATTTATTTCAATTTTCACATAGACAAAAGTAATAGGTCTTCTTTGAAATTAAAAGGTGAGGTGAATATTGTATTTCATTGCAATCTCCTACTATATAGGCAATGATGAGGATATTATACAGTTTTCACAAATTACTTGAGTTCTAATGTAGGTACATGTTTATATAACTGTGAGATGAAAACACATGAAACAAGGTAAAAATTAAAGTCCAAATTCCATGTAGTCCTTCCCTAATATTTGCCACTACTAATTTGTGCCTGCTGCTCTGCCCATTGTTGACTGAATTTTGTATGAGAATTTATTTGTTCTCTTTTTCTCTAGCGCTTGTATACTCATTTCTCCCCATCTCTCTAAAGAAAACGATCAAGCAAATATGACCGACAAAATAAAATAAGAATCCTGGTTGGATGTACAAATTACAGAAGTAAGTTTTACGTGGATACGTCTATGTATATAAAAGGATATTCGGGCAATTGGAAGAACAATAGGAATTAATGTTTTAAACTGAATTTATTAAGTGCAGATAGGTTTCGTATGATGGCATGAAAAGTATGACATTAACGAAAAGCAATTCAGAATAATGTTACGTTGAGGCATAATTGGATCTACATATAAAATAATTCAAACACGTAAAAACGTTTGTTGTTCATTTCACTCATCACCACGTGAAACGTATCGCATACGTCGTGTCAATTGTCGAAGCGAATTGTCGATATAGTAGATCTACTTACCTACTCATTTCGTTCACTTATGCACCAACAAATGGCGTTGTACATAGGCTTCTGTGCACGAAACGATCCTTGTTACAAAAGAAGACATTGACGTATCCACGTCAAAAACACAGATAAATATTTGTTTACAAGTGGTACACAATTTTTTGGCGTAGTAGAGTTTATGTTTACTCCACAGTAAGTTCTATCAGGTACAGAAATTTCATTGAAAGCGATAAACCAATGCCGAATCATAGCAATAGGAGAACTTAAATAACATAGACACTTAAAGCGACAGTGTTTTCTATCAATATAAAATTTTTTCATCACTTAATCGGTTGTCTAATTAAGAAGATGAATAGTAACCTAGATATATTATGATGTTGAATTCTATTAATGTGCCATATTTAATTAAAATCGGCTATGCCGTTTTTAAGATACAAGAACACATACAAATAGATAGTTGGGCAGTAGCTTATAATTTAGGTACTCAGTAGTGCGTTCTATCAATATCCTAATTTCATCTAAATTGCTTTAATCATTGTTGAGATATAAAAAGACGTACAGACAGACAAACAGGATCTGTTTTCTATACCTGTAGGATTAAGTTATATTCTTATAAATTTGATCAAAATCGGTTTACCTGTTTATCTATGAAATGTAATAGAAACAGAGATGTAATATACTAACATTACAAATAGCATTTGTACTATAGATTTTAAGTTTTTGGTAAATGCGAACAGTCATGTATTTTTAGAACTTATACTACATGAATAGAAATATTTTTTACAGAGTACGAACTGTATTTTAGATCTCAAAGTTATAATATTCTCGTAGTATCCTCATATTTTTTATAGAGCAAAAAGCGAAAAAATCTCTAATTGTTTTTCATTTATGAGCACACCTTTTATTCACAAAACCTATTTTTTCATGTAATATATAACCGGTATAGTCTGCAGGAATAGGTGTTTAGTACGCCTTGTAAAGGGCACCCGTAACTTTAGTGTGGTTCGTACCTAACATTTCGGTACCGCTGTTGAATTTTTAGCTACATCATTTATTTTTGATAATTGAATTTACCTAGAGCCAAACATCTCCCGTCGCCAGGTATGGTAGCGCTGTCGGTGCCGTTAGCGAGCACGGCCCGCGCAGACCCCGACCAGATCCACAGCAGGCCTGGGTTCAAACCGCTCGTCCACCAGTCACTGCCTAACAGAAAAAAAATCTTAATTAATATTTGAATATATATTACGAGTTGTCATGGCAATTTCCAAAAAAATGTAGTTATTGTTTGATACAGTATTAAGAAATAAAATAGCACTTATTACGTATATAAAAATATTCTTATTTATGATTATTATGATTGAATGTTTGCATTATTCCAAGAAAATGAAGAAAAAACAATCGTATATTTTAACACGCTAAAATTACCTCAGTAATGTAGTATTAGATATCTGCATCAACAGATTACTTATATAAACCTATTAGTATTGTGGACATAGATATTGACGAGTGGGCACTTATGAGTTGTGGATAAACATATTTTCTAATTCGTTAAATTTCTCAAGTTTAAGGTTGAGTATTTGTGTGTTGACCTCTGAGGTTAGGATCGGCCATCAGTGCAGTCGTGAGCTGGCGGCGAGCGCCCGGCTCCACCAGCTCCAGTAGCGCGGCGCGGTCGCGGCGGCACGCGCCGCTGGCACTCTGCCAGTCCAGCGCTTCCGGCGAAAACGAGTAGCACATGTTGCCCACGCGCGTGTAGTTGACGGAGCATGGCTCTGGGACAATTATTTATGTTATCACTAACAATACCTCCTTCTACTCTTTGTATTTATTTATAGCGATCACAATATTAATCGCTTTAAAAATGACTCGGTAATGAAAAGAGATGTAAACATACACTTTTAGCTGTGTACAGGTAACGAGCAGGATTACTTTCACGAAAACTCAAAGTGACTTACCCGACGCGGCTTCTTTTCCGACGAGTAGATAATGCAGCGAGTCTTCTAGCCGGCGCAAGCGTTTTTCCGCCAAGTCAGCGCGGTAGACGAGCTTCTCGATAGCGGCCAGCAGGTACAAGTCGGTCTCGGACACCTCGCGGCGCGGCGGCTCGCCGGCGCCGTCCACGCGGTCCGCCACGCCCGGCTTAGAGTACTGCGGGGGTCTCTGCTGGGGCACACCTGGTTTCTACGGTAGAGGAAGCGACAATAAGCAATGAACGAATGTGTCTATAATCTGAAAACATAAGCAAATATTCTAGAGCTGTCCGGATTTGCCTTAATATAATATCGATATAGACAGGATTTGAGCGTGGGTATTATATCTAACCCCTAACAAGCAAAGATGCCTTATAACGAAAAACTTACATGGCCTGAACTCTTATAATCGTCATTTAAAGAAATTGTTATGTTAAAAACCTTTTAGAAGCACATTATAAAGGGGTTTAGCTAATATAGTCTCAATTCTCATAATTTAGCCATATAACCATTAACAAACTCAAATAATATGGCACCTTTAAATCTACAATTAAGGCATCTCTTATAAGAGCAAAGTATACCGACTTTTAACCATGTAATATTAAAAGTCTTATAAAGGCTTTTGTGGTGGCTATAATGACCTTGTAAAAGTAATACAGAAGATAATTATAAATCTATCCTTCTTATAGAAGTGTGACGTAGTAAAGCAATTTACGTTTATACAATAAAGCAATTTTTGTAGTTTATACGGTCATTAAAAGAGTGGTTTTCGTTAGCCACTTATATAGCTATTATAATAGCTTAAAAAAACAAAATCATTAAAAATGGTGTTGGAAGCATGGAACAAGTTGAAGAAAAGTAGGGGATATAGAAGAAAAGTAAAAATGATAGTTACGAAAGTAAATCCTAAACTTATTCTTTTGTTATGATTTCATCCAAGAACAGTGCAGCTAAAAGTGCAAGTGGTTCCACCCAAAATTTGAATCTGATTTAAAGTGTCAGGTAAAATTCTGATTTAGAATACCCAAAATATAGCTGCAAGAAACAAAATAGAGATTTTTTATGCGTTCGAGTGCATGAGTAGGTATGGTTGAACTGTTTAATTAATTGGCTATGAATGGGTAAAAGTAAAAAATACAACCGTTTTAAATATTTTTCTTGTATGTGTAAGTTTACATTGTGACATTTATTCAACCTATTGTTGTTGAATATGTGTTTTTATAGTATTGTCGAGGGGCAAAAGAGTAGGCGAGTTATCACATAGTAGGTAGTCATTGCCGCCCATAGATACTCGCAACCCCAGAGCAGTTAACAGTACGCTGCCAGCGTTTTGGGCTGGAATTGGATTTCTGATGGAAGAAATATTTATGTAGAGGGAGTGAGATGATGGAGAGGGGAGTGAGCCACCAGAACTCTTACTCATTGAGTGAGTGGACTAAATGCAAAAACAGAAGCTGCTATTTTACGTCTGTGTTCTGTGAGAATGTGGTATTGCACCAATCGAGTGTGCCCATTTTTGGTGCTGTAGCCAATTTGACCACAGGATGGCTCTACCACAGTAGTGTTTGTTTATCTTTTGATAAAGCAGTACCTATACATTCGGCGAAAACTTCTAATGAACTGTTCAATGAACTATTTTAAAAATGACAAATACTAATCTTCGAGTTGTGGGTTATGTGCGTACAGTGAACCGCCCGCTTCCAATGAGAGACGTCTACTGCTCATCTTTCTTTGTTTGTTATATGCAAGACATGTGAGGGCAAAGGGGGTTATAGATAACTTCAACTTAGAATACACAACAATAGGCAAGTAATCGCTTATCGGTGCGCGAGTGCACTGGCACTGATTTATACACAAACAACATCTTCATATTTTTAGTTTAATTGTGATCTTATTTTCCTATAGCAATAATATAACATATCCTAACACAACAAATAAGTAATGCGTATAGTAAACACTATCAAACATGAATAACCTAGGTCGTAGTTTAAAATGACAGTATTTGCATTTATCGTCTGGGTAATGGTTGCAATTTATGATGTCATAGTGTTGACACCAGATAAATGTAAGATGCAATAAAGATTCTACAGAAATTTGACCGTATGTTTATCGAAGTTGCGTTATAACAATCAAAACATTATTTCCCCATATAAAATGTGTGATTTGCCAAGGTTATATTGAACTAGTTAAATAATATAAATCTTCTTTTTCTAGTAACCGATTCATATCCATCAAAACCATCATTACAGAAGGTCTAAGAAAAAAAGGGTTTTCATTAGACAGTACTGAACCCTAAAATTTATCAACATGTGGAGATCCTATGGTTTCTCCATGTTGATAAATTTTCTATGCTATTATAGAGTGAAACCTTTATAATTATTTCGATTTTAAAGATACTGTGAAGATGTTTTGTAATTTGCTATAAATCTTATAGCAGCAATAAACAAGGTATGTCAAAATATTTAACCATTATTTCAGGACAAAACAGCTTTAATTGTTGTGGGTGTCAAAAATACACCACAAATTACATCCCATATTCTCATTGCACTGAGTTGTTACATAGATTGTTATATTAGATACACAAAATCTAATTTCTGTAGTCAGTAAAAAAAGACATTAATTAGAATGGCCGATTGTCATGAACTTAAAGAAAACGCTCAATAAAACAACACTTGTTGTAGGATCGCTGCGACCATTAAACAATATTTACCTTCATGAACAGTCAATATATGTCAGTCATAACAACACTGACCATGTATATGAAGTTGAAATGGCAATTACAAAGAATATGTCCTTATAGACAAATTGTATATGGTAATTATAAGGGAATTATTCTTATTGCTATTCGTAAAACAACACGTATAAGAAAAATTGGCTTATACTTAGGGCGCATTATAGTAGTGGTAAGGTTCATTCTCTTACTGTGTGCGCTCAATTCCACCCGTATTAATATTAATATGGGTGTTGTATGAATTAAGTTTTTAGTTTCGTTCAGCTTTATAAGTTTTTGCTAGTTGGGTTGTTATTGCGTATCAGATTCGAATTAGACAGACGTTTAACCGACATTACTTAAAGGAGAGGTGTTGGATTATAGTCGGCTCGAAAGTAATTATGGATAAAAGAAAGAAAATTCAAGTATGGCCTCCGATTTTATAAAGGTAACTTTATAACTTACCGAGTAGTCATGATTTATGTGCATTTTACAAATTTTTTGTAGTTTTCTGAATTATTAAATGCAATTTTATTAAATATTCCTCTAGAAAACAAACACAATTTAATTATTTGAAAACATTTGTAGTACGTTACCCGCATAAATGACGCGCGTATGAAGCCGCAGTACCCGCAGCAGCGACGCTATAGCCAAGTTTATTACGCGAAGTACTTCATAGTCTTTATCTACACGGACATAACGCACTTATATCTTGGGGTGTCGAAGTGGGCACGATGAGTACTTTAGTGGGTAAGAGAAGTAACTCACGTATCCGGGCTTGGGCTTGGGCGGCCGGTTGACGATCTTGCCCGGGAGCGGCGGCGGCGGGGGCGTGAGTCCGGGCCACTCGTCGTAGCGCGGGCCGTCGACGCGATCGGTGACGTAGTACCCGCGGCTGGCCGGCAGCGCCATGATGCGGGCCTCGCGGCCCGCGCTGGCGCCCGCGCCCACCGCCCATCGCTCCAGCAGGGCGCCCCACGTGCCTGCATCCACCTCGCACGTATCGTCGCTCTGCGTTAACGCTAGGCACGCTAGGCACGCTAGCACTACCCCGCGCAATGATGTACCCATCTGTAAGTATAATACGATTATATATAGTTACTTTCGCCAGTGTGAAAATATAATGTATTCTTTCATTTTTTCGTCGATCGGTCGCGGTGTAAACCAAGAACCAGACCCCGAACCCACTCTAAATTCGGATTCCAGCTTCACTTCCGATTACTAGTTTTATTTTTGATTCCGCTTAGTTCCGATTCTGATTTCTGTTTCCGCTCTCGATATCAATCCCGCCCCTGATCCATTCTCGTGATTCAGTTCTGATTAAATTATGACAGAGGGGCGCATACTTTCACAATGACAATACACGTACTGACTCTACATTATTCTAATGTGATATGATCTCGCTCCCGCTTTATTCCCGATCTCGATCTTGCTAAGATTTTAATCCAAACTTATGGTGATGTTGATCTTCCCTTAAAGTTATCGGTATAGAAACAATAAGGAATTCATTTTATGATCACGAGAACGAAACTGCAGACAAAAGCTTTTGTTGTGTACTAAAATCTAAGCAGATAAATGTATGGAATATGGAATGTGAAATATGGAAACGATGTCATAATTTATTGTATATCCTTATAGTATTCGCTTCGGTGATCGAAGAGAAATCTACAATCGCAATTGTCGACGAAACTTTTGGCCCGACCATCGGACTGCAACGATGATGTCAAAAGAATTTTACTCAGTTTGAAAATATGCGTAGCGTCTTGGAGCAAAAGCTACTTATGTGTCTATACGAGGTACGTTGTTCTCGTGCCAAATTTACTCCACTGCAGAAGCAAACCCTGCCCACTCTTTTTAATTCAGATCAAAGGATTCAAATCCGAGCCCTCGACGCGGACAGGGCGCGGGTTTGCAGTCGACAACGGCCGTTGTCCCCGAAGCGATGATAACGTTCAGAGGCGGCCTGACGTGCTCTCGAGAGCGCGCAGTTAGTACTAGCTAATATGGTTTAAATTGAAAGCTCATCGGTCAATTCGTGGGTGGACAAGACCCCTACTCTCTGGTTCGCAGTCAGTTCTCTCAACTACTAAGCAGTAGAATATGAATGCGAGACATATAATCTCTCTATGTCGACCTCGCTAAAATTTAGTGATTCAACGTGCAATTGAAGAAACTATTTTCAGTTACCCGGTAAGAAAATTCGAATTTTTTATACGATTTAGAAAGGTTAAGAAAATCGTGATATTATCAGATGTCGACGTTTTGAGGTCCGAATGAGCTTTCCTGGCCACCTGCAGACGGATATCCGGACGTGCATAGACCTTGGATATTATTCTTATATTAAAAAGATTAGAAATGTCAAAAAAGAATTAACATGTAATTTTCATAATTATTATTACTTTGATATAATTGTATAATAATAATAGCCTTTATTTGACAATCTCACAATACATTTATCTTAACCTATTATAAGCTTATTGAATTTAATCTATTACTTTAGATGGTATTAACTGACACCGGTTTTGTGAACTTTGTCTCGCTTTCCACGCGGGCCTCCCGAGACCTCGCCAGTCAGCGGCCCTGTGCTGTTGTCCTCCAACAACATCGCGCTATTCTCATAACGTCGTCTCATCTGTGACGTCGTCTTCCTCTTTTTCTCTTGTATTGTTTTTGACCCCACTCTGTAACATCTCTGACCTATTTGTATTTTTTTACTATACTCTTTATTATCTGTACTGTTAATTTCCATTTCCGTTTTTTAATACAGTAAGTCTCATTCATAATTTTATTTATTTTGATTGCTTTTCTAGTCTAATTTTATGTTTTAGATTGACCTTGGGTATGCTTAGCTCGATATTATGTTGGCAAGTTTCTAGTTTGTATATATTATACTTTGTTTTAAACTACATATTTGACATCTATATGTCATTCGAGTAAAATACGTGAAAAAATTTTTTTTCTTATTTTTAAGTGGTATTTTGAAAGTTTTTCATGATCTCTTTAAGACATCTATTTTTTCCAACCTAAATTTATTCTGTTATTTTTATTTCTTTTCTTATTTCCTTTCGTGTGAGATCTGGCAATATAATCTTGTTTTAAGTTCATATATTCGTTCACATGTTTTATAGTTTTGCCGTTGACGATTACTGGAAAATTTTCGAGGTTTGGTCTTTGCAGTATTCGTTAACAATACAACTTTATCACCTTCGTGCTAAAGTTGCTCCAGCATCACTTGCAGCTTTTTGGGAACTTCAGAGATCAAGTATTAGGTTGTCCATAGATGTCAAGCGGTTTAATTGCGTTTTATTAACTAGGGTTCCGTAATCAACAGAGAACCCCTATAGTTTCGCCATATTCGTCTGTCCGTCTGTCTGTCCTCGCTTAGCTCAGACTCTTAGTACTAGAAAGCTGTAAGTTGATATGGGTATACATATTAATCACACCGACAGAGCAGTAGAATAAAATATTGACAAAAATCCGGAAAACGGTGACCCTACAGGTCAACCCTAAAACTTTCCGCTTTAATATTTATCGATGTGTTTTTGAGTTCCTAGAGTTCAAAAAAATAATTGTCTCAAATCTCAATGACTTATCTTAAAATAAGAAAAAGTGTTCACCGTATATTTCATTCCTGAAACTTTTTGCTACTTTTTAGCTCAAAGTCTTCAAAAATGTACCTAACAATAAATTTTAGTTCAAAAACTTTGTTTTGTATTTTTTTTAACCTCTTTGAGCTCAAAAAGTATTTTTTTTTTTATTGACTTTAGGTTTCTGTTGTATCAGTATTCATAAATGTTTCCATTACAACGAAATTCTTTATGACGCATAAATCACTATGTCAAATCTTTTTCATAGCTATTCGGTTTAGTTCATTGTAGTTGAAGACTATGTCTTTGAATTCTCAATACTTTACGTTACAATACGTTAAACTTTAACTACATAGTTACTAAAATTACACCTGTCTCGATTGGAATTATTAAAATATTAGAAATTAGTCTGTTACAAAACAGTTTAAATCCTGTTCGCGGAGGCGGCCACGTCCGGGTCGCGGCCACACGTATCATAATAAAGCGGGCCGCGTCACGGTCGTGTATATGCGCGTACGCAATTGAGGATGCATCTGCATAAAGCGACTGTCTCTCCAGCTGCGGCGCAGCCCACGTCGGCGTGTGGTACGTTTCTTGTTCGTTCATATCGATCCCACCTTGTTCCGTGTCCGCCCCCACTTTCAATTCTCAATCACGGTTCGTATCGAGAAAGCAGTGGATGTTGCATTGATTATGAAATTGTAATAAAATTACTATTTATAATTTAATATCGTGAAAGTTAGATCACTCCATTGGTCATATTAGTAAATTATAATGTATAATGAATTTTCTCTATAGTTGCGACCGCGTGAAGAATGAATTGGTTTCAATAAAAATCTCAATCTTAAACATGATTTCGGTCTCTTTACCTATCCCCAAGTTCTGCCCTTCTTCCGGCCCTCTCAATCGCTCACTTCATCTCTCCTCATCCCTTTCCCCCTTTTTTTTCTTCTCCTATTAATCACAATCCCTATCATGTTTCCCACGTCTCTTCCTTTCCAAGCAAAACGACAAGTAAAAATTTCGATAAACATCTTTTAATCGTTTTTCTAAATATATCTAGGTACATTATACATGTAGCATATCTAGAACGTGGTGATTTTTCTTCCGAAATGACGTGCTAAGCTTATTATTGCTGATACTTTTGGTTGGTACGTGTCGTAACTTAATGTAGTTTATATGCAGTTTATATTTAGATAACCTATTTCCACAAAAAAAAGTCGTATAAATCGGAAATCGGACCAATGGTTCTTGAGTTGTAAGCGCACAACAGACCGACATACGTACGGATGAGACTTTTACATAGTAATTTCGTTCAAAATGTATATTTCTTAAATTAGTTAGTTTTCGATCCTCGCTCGTTTGCTTTAGTCATCGGACGGTCGCCGCCGAACATGTCTTTTATTTGTTTTAAATCCCAAATGATAGACGAGAATTTTGAAATCGTGCACGCTATTTTCAATAGAGTGTACAATAAATCACAACATTTTATTAAAACTTACTCTTTCGTACTACGACGTTATGTAAATTGCATATTTTAGCGCAACAAAGCAGGCGCGGGCGCGGACGGTGAAAGCGCGGTGACGCCCGCATCCGGCCCGCCCGCGCCGCGCTCCAAACAACAGATACTGCCGTCGAACCGCAATACGCAAGCTACTAAATGCGACAACACGGCCGACAGGAAATGTGGAATAAGAAATCTTTTACGAAATACGTCACGTCGAACGACTGGTCCTGTTTAAGTTCGACTACCAGACCGGTTCATTTCGATAGTGTGCATTGTTGAGGTGCGACCGATACACGGAACAGACCAATATCATGTAACAGAGTAGGCGCATCCAGCGAACGCCTGTCACCTTAAAAACTGCTGGGATTGACACCGCCATCATACCTAATTAAATTCCTATTTATAATTTCTATATAATTGACGCTAAAATAGACGAACACGCTTTTGCGTTGCAATGTTAGTTATAAAGCGAGGTGGAAGACTTACGGAAGAGAAATGGAAAAATGATGACGGTATGTGGTCCGCGGTCGTGGTGCCGCCCGCGCGCGGCAGCACCGGTCGTCGGTCGGTCGAGGTCCGACTACGACACGAATAACAAACAAACGTTCGAAGCGATCGAAAAACAATAGGATAGCTTATTCAACGTCTGTTTCTACAGTGGTGTACGGCAATGGCATTAGAACAAAGTATACTAAAATAATTCCAATATTAAATCGTTCCTATACAATTTTCTTTTGCAATAATACTCACCTCTTTAGCGAAATTCTGTATCTGTGGGCTCAAAAGCGAATCGGCGGCAGACCGATACTGAGAGAAATGGAGATGCAAAATGTGCAGGGAGAACACTTTCACGCGCGTGCGTCGTTCGCTCACAACTGCCTCTACGCCGCTGTCCGAGCGCGGGCGCCGCCGCGATCGCGCCGCCCTACCTGGTTTCCCACCCCACCAAAAATATTTTCATATTTCATTGCGTTGTATAATTTGTAAGGTTTGATCCGAACCGAACCCCATAATATTTGGTGTAAGAGTCGATGTTTGAAAAATATTGTTTTGAGGTTAATGAGGTTCCAGGGTGCTCGTGGCGGTGTACGATGCGACATGAGTTCCTCGGCACTCCCATCTGAAACTTGTACAATTTGAAAATGATAGACACACATTACTCTTTCGTACTTTACGCATATCGGAAGTGAAGGTTACTAACTAACAATAATTGTAAACTTTAATGTGGTGGTTTTGAACATACCGAGTCGAGTACAATTGTTATTTTACAATCTTGCTTGTATTAAAAATGTGAAAGTTTGTGAGTATATTTATTTGTATGTTTGTTATACTTTCAATGCAAAAATACTGATCGGACTTTTGAATTACAACAATTTTAAATATTTTACAGTGATATAGTTAATACTTATAGTTAAACCAAAATAACAAGAGGCTATAATTTATAAAGAAACTATGATTCATGTTCGACTTCGTCTACGTATTTGTACTAGCGAACCGAATTGTTAGACCGATTTTAAAAAAATCGTTTACTCATCGAAAGTTCCACTACCCTCGACTAATATAACCTATGTTTTATATCGAGACTAAATTTTTTTCCGACTTCACACAAATTAGAAACGTGACCGGTAATAACGGAATCGAAAGCGGGACGGAGAACACAGTCGAGGAGCGACACCGGGACCGAAATTGAGACGAAATTGGCAGCCTTATTACCTAAAGCAAATCGATTTCTAATTTGGCACGCTTTAAAAAACAATTTCAGACATTTTCGACTTCGTATTCCGAAACGCGAACTGACTTGCTATTAATAGTGCTGCTTCTGCTCGGCCTCAGCAGCCGCCTCTAAATTGTAACACTGAACTTTTACTACAGACGTGGATTAAAAAAAAAATCACGATTTGAAAAATAAGGTACTTTACAGTTATTCCGAATATTATATTTGTTGATGAATTGTGCAAGCTGACTGCATATGGTGATTAAATGTAAAATTAAAATTAAAGTCGGTAAATAAAACAACGGACTATAAGCCATCAAATATTATAAGCTATATCTTTCTTGAAAATCGGAGTTTAACATTATTGTACATGGCGCGAGTAAACAATGACGTCACTGGGTACTGGTACCTTCTCTGTCTAGTAAGCTATTTAAAAAAGTCATTACACAGGCATTATTATAGTTATAAAAAAAATGCTTTCACTAAATTCTTATTTAACACAAGTATTACTGTATTTAAACAGCTTTAAATACAGTAACATAAAAAAAATCTGTAAACCGGTTCACCCTTCAGGCCCTCCCTGAAACTTCCTCCTACTTTTGATCTCAAAGTGTTAAAAATTAAGGATCAGTAATTTATTCAGAACATCTAGATCATAAGATCGATTTTATTGCTTTTTCAAGCGCCCCGAATTCAAAAATATAGTTGTAATACTTTTTAAGCTCTTACAATTTAAAAATCTATTTGTATTAAAAAAAAATCACACTTTTTTCAACTACAATATCTTTGGAACACGTTGTTTAATTATAAAATCCTTTATAACATCCGACGCAGTTTTTTAAGCAGAAAAAAAAATAACAAAGTACCAAAAATCTTTAAAAACAAATGTTTTTGGAAAAAACCTTTTTTTTTATGAAGTTTTCGTTAACCATATCTTTCAAACGAACTAAACGATTTTGATATACTTTGCTCGATATTTGCTCGATCGATACTGTATTTTAAAGAGAACAATTGATTAGGTTTTGAATATATCGGTTGAGTAGTTTAAAAAATATTTAAAAAAAACACTGAAAAATTTTTTTCCGTTATCATCTCTTGATTGATTTCAAACATTTAACAACAATGAATGAATTTAGCAATAATTGACTTTGTTTCTTAAGGAGAATATTTGAATATATTTTAGAATTTAAAGGCAGTGCAATATATAAAATATTATACAAAATTACATAAAAAAAATAAAAAAACAATGTATACTTAACAAGTTCGACTCGCAAATCAATTCCGGAATCTAAAGTATTTTCTGCTTTTTAACCGACTTCAAAAAAGGAGGAGTATATGTATTTACTATTTTTTTATATATGCTCAGCGATAGTTTCGTCAATTGTGGACCGATTTTGAAAGGTTTTCTTTTATTTGAAAGGATATACTCCCAAGGTGGTTCTATAGTCATTAAGTCAGAATCTGATTATGGAATCCCAGCATAATCGAGGAAAACCGTCAAATATTATAGGCACGTAGTGCGATTGAGTTCTTTTTTTAGTTGTTTTGTGTATAGTGGTTATGATATTATGCTGATGAGTTGATGATGGAAGCCACAGCACTTCACACTCAGTGAGGACTATAGTGATAATACTGAGATTTGATCCCAGAAACTACTCAATGTTTTTAAAGGCGATTTTTATTTTTTTTTTTAAAAAATATTCTTAGATAAAGCCCGCCGGGGGGCCCAGCTAGTGCTCCGCGTGCCCGTATGGAAAATGCGAAGCGTTATATATTTACTAAAATAATGCAAGAAAATGCTTATAAGTGTTCCACTGGAGACTTGGAATTAGTACTAAGAATTCTTGTAAGATTTACTTTTTCACTTAATATAAGTATGTATATTAAAGACAAAAAAAACATCCCAAATATCGTGGGATTCGTAAAACAATTCGTAAAAACAATTCGTAAAAATGATATTCCAACTTCAAGTCTTTTAAATGGGACAGCTGCTCAAAATTGCGTTTAAGCACATTAACATATAAATGTGTGCGCGCGTTGCACAAAGAACAACTTTCATTACAAGGTCGAGGCGGGCGGCGCCGGCGCCGTCGCTGGCGGCGGAGCGCGAGCGGAGGTGATGCGCGCATAAACGAAAGTTCATGACTCGATATAAAATATTATATAGGTACATTATTTCGTGAATAACTAGCATTTCTACACACTGTGGGACTTTATTCAAATTTGAGTTGAAAATTTCGAATGTAGTACTTGTTATATCTTTAATACACGAGTGTTGATAACGAATAACAATAAATAAAGAAAAAAAAATCATAACGTCGAACAACAATCATTTAATAACAATATAATATTTGTATAAAATTTCATCGATGTAATTTACACGAGTTTAAGAATACGACCTATTTTCTAAGTACGTTTTCGTTGATCATTCTTACAATATATAATAGCTTGCAATATATACTAAAGTGGTCAATTTAACTTTACAAATTATCAATATACACGTTAAGTTACTTATTACAAGTTACTGCATATTGACACGACCACAAGGAAAGTATGTCAAAGTAACGAGTAGGTGCAACTTATTTATAGAACACTAATTTAACAGAAACAACTGAAGCGATATAACGTGTTAGGTATACCGCGTGACGCGTGGGCACAGCATAGAACATCAACAGCCAGGGAATTTGTAATACTAAGTGTACGATGATGGGTTATTATCCCAAAAAGCTATAAAAATGTCACAAAAATGTCAAATAATTTACGTGTTAAATCAATAGTCATTTATATTTACAGGCATATTTTTAAAAGTGATGAATCACTGTGCATGTACTGATGTTCATTATAGAATATCCAGATGTATGAAAAGTACACAAGTAAACACAAAGGGTAAAAAGATTCCTTGCACGTGTGCGACAGTGACTGACGCCAGCAAAGGGATCCGCTTGCTGATATGAAAGTGTATTGAATTCGTTTTACGAGTGAAAAAAATGTTTTACTTTACGAATGGAATAGCGTCTATCGTAAAAATATAGCAAACGTTTAATGACAATTTTGAAAAGAAATGAAGGAAGACAGGTTGATAGAGGTGACTCCGCTAGCGGCCGGTCAGGAGTAGACGGTGAGGTTCATGTAGTTGGCCAGCGTCGAGTTGACGGCGTCGTGGATGTCGGCCGCCGTTTCCGTCGGCGTGTCATAAATAGACGGTCAGGGTCATGTGGTCGGCCAGTGCTGGGTTGGTGGCGTCGTAGATTTCGGCCTTCACTTTACTTCAGTCTATTAGAAATAAGTTGTTAGATTTATATTGTTGGTCAGCGCCGAGTGGTGGTACCGTGGATGGCGGCCGCTGGCTCCGCTGCCCCATCAGAAGTAGGCGGTGAGGTTCATGTGGTCGACCAGTGTTGGGTTGGTGGCGTCGTAGATTATGGCCTTCGCTTTACGTCGGTCCATTAGAAATAGATTGTTAGGTTTATATTGTTGGTCAGCGCCGAGTTGGTGGCGTCGTAGATGTTGGGCGCCGCTCCCGCCGCCCCATCAGAAGGAGATGGCAAGTTTATCTGGCCGACCAGAGTCGGATTGGTGACGTCGTAGATATCGACCGTCGCTCCTGCCAGCCCGTCAGAAGTAGACAGTGAGATTCATATGGTCGGCCAGCGCCGGGTTGGTGGCGTCGTGGATCTCGGCTGCTCCTGTTGTCCCGTCGCCCTCTGCGCTATCCTGTACAGTATATCGAGTTAGTGAAACAATCTAGTATATTAAGTTAGTGGAGGCTCTTGCCAAATCATTACCCAAGGAAATTATTTGCAGTATTCATTTATAATTTATGTACGTGAATTCTGAAGTGGTTAAAAAAATATTTAAATTTTTGGACATGATGAGAACTTGCTAACCTTCACGGTCTTTCTATTATGATTGTAAACTCCATTATAGATTGTATTGCGCCGCATTTGGAGTATATCTTTATTATGTATCTAGATGAAGGCGTATTTCTTAATTTTGTGAAAGAAAGTAAAATAATTCGATTATTTAAAAACAGTAGTGTAACAAATATTAACAATTTTAGTCCTAAATATATACTACCGCCACTTAGCAAAATTTTCGAAAAAATAATTCTAAATCAGTTAATAGCACATTTTTATTATAATAAATCAATATCTAATAAATAGTTCGGTTTTACATCGGTTCAATCGATGCTGGCGTTGAGTTTGGGCAATATATTTTTGAAGCCTGGGAGGATTCGCGAGATGCAATTGGCCTTTTTTAAGTTTATTCATGTGATAGGGCTGTTTGCAGACGATACTTCTTTGTCATTCAATGTGAACAATGCCATCTTTAAGGTAGAAAAATGGTTTATTGCAAACAACCAATTCTCAATGAACTGAATACAAAATATATAAAATTCTCACTTCCAAATGTAAGATATGGATTCAGAACTATTTCAATATATAACGAAGAATTGGAGTTTGTTAATTCTACCGTATTCTTGGGAATTACTTTAGATAACAGATTTCAATGGGGTTCTCATATCCGTAAGTCGGCGAAAAGGTTTAGCTCTGCCGCCTATGCAGCCAAAAAATACGCAATTTTTGACTGCATAGGCGGCACATATTCATTTAGAGGCCTCTGTGTGCGCATCTTCAATAGAGTTCTGTGGATATATAAAATTTACTCATATATAAATTTAAGAACATTACTAAACAATCTCTCAGTAAAAAAGGGTGCGACACAATTTCCTAATAATTGCTCATGGGCATGAGCGGCTTGACTTCTTATCAAGCTGTTTCGTTCATCAATGGTTTTGTATTTGTTTCGGTTACGCATGATGAAATTAGAAAAGACCTACCCTTAAGTTTCTTGCCCGTTCTACATGAGGAATAAGTACCTTTCGAACGAGTGCTAAATTGTAAACTCGTCATTTATGACGCATTTCAAGTGTTATTCTATAACTATATAAAACATAAAGATATTTTGAATTTGAAATTGACGGATGAGGTTATTTAACAAAAGATTACAATCAGATTATCTAATCGTAACGAGATGACAAAAAATTAAAATCGTAACCGATAAACGAGATATGTCGAATATTGCATTGCACATGAAATATGAAGTTATGAGAAAAATGCATAGACGGGTCTTGGATATCATGAGTATCATGGAATCATCCACCGATGAGTTCATAAGATTAGATCCTACCATGGATCTATAACCCTTGATACTAGATCACAAAAATTATTTAGCGAAAAACAGTTTTAAACAAAGAGATTGTTTTTGGTTTTTAACGCCCGACAACAGAGAGGTGTTACAAGTTTGACGTGTGTATGTGTGTGACATAGCTCCCAAACAGTTGAACCGATATCGATTTAGTGTGATTGTTTAAAAAATGTCTTGATTGAGAGTGTTGTTAGCTATGATTTAATAGAATCTATTCAGCTGTTTGAAGATTATTAGCCCATTTTTGGTTGCTGAAAGGTCTGCTTGAATTCAAACTCAATATTCTGTTAATTTAATGACTTAAGAAGATAGAGATTTTAAACTAATATTGCATCATCACCTGGAATTTGCAGAATACCCAATGCTTCTATCAGCTCATAGTAGAATACGTCATAACATATACTTCCAACAACTTATAGTAGAAGTTTGGGCTCATTGGAATGGTCTTAATGAATAGATTAGAGATAGACAGATTAGCTTCCGCCCGTGCGTATAGAATGATTTTCTTCACCTTGTGCGTTACGCTCTCAACCACGACTTCATCGCTATCCCGTGTTCGATTCAATCCCGCTCTTGCACTCGGTACCAAATTATCTCACTTTTGATTCCGATCGTAATCCTGCTTTTGATTCCGAACCCAGTCTGGATCTACGATAAGTAGATTCCGATTTTGATCTGTAAACTTTCCGGTGCTGAACGTAATAAGGCACGTTGGAGTACGGTACGGAGGATGGACTACGAACCTGGGAGGCGGTTTAAAGGGATCATGGTAATTAATGATTGCTACGTAGTAAATGGAATAAGGCAATGAGTACAATATGATATGGATATGGCAATATGGGCACAATAACAAAACAAGGATAGAATATAATGATATTTTAATAATAGTAGCTTCAAGTCAAATCTGCAAAGTATATTAAATACTATTTTGAAACATTTTAAAATAATAAATACATTATTTAATGCAAAATTAAAATAAATAAATTCTTTCTTAGTCTTTGCAATCATACTAAGCCGTTTGTCATATAGATTATTAAACTGATTTGTTGTTTGAGTTGAGTAAAACACTGCAAGCTTTGTTGTACGATTCGAGGTGACGTAAGCTTGGCTTTAAATCGGCTTTTTTCAACTATGTTTCCTCGTAAGTAACTTATAGACATATGTCGATCATAGCTTGTCTACCAGTAATATATAAATTTAAAAATCAGAAAATAAAAGTAAATTAAAAATTTCAAAAATCCTTGACGTAAATAATACCTCTAAAGGGAAAAAGTAATACGTATTAGCCCTTTAACTTCAATACAAGTTAGTAGGCGATATTTTGACGCAAGAGTCGTCGTGTCGGTGAACGCTAAGTTGAATAATAACAGAAAATAATTAAAAATAATACAATTAAAATATTACTTACCAATATGAATTTTTTTTTTTGCATTTTAGAGGTAAAGATATATTAGGTCAGGGTTATTTAAATTTTAAATTCGAGTTTCAGCTTTTAAGTCTTAATTCGATTTTATTACTTATTTTTACTGAATAATGAAATTAGATTATTTTAGTTAAAAAATATGAACATTCCAAAATCCTTTGCTATTCCGATAACTTTTGTTCACACGTTTAGTTTTGATAATAAAGTATCACGTTAACAACGACCTGATGCTGCAGGCGAGGACATTTCCTTACGAGGGACACATGAGTTTTAACAGTTAACAGTATTATTTATCATAGGCCAGTTAAGAGGGATAAGTTAGGAGGTCCGAACAACTCCTTTGCAGCAATCATCAAAATGTTAAATATTAGGAATAAATTGAATAGACATTTTATTATAAATAAGGTTTTATTGAAATTGTACTGAAAACCGGTAATTTAAACTGTGATAATTCTGATATGTAAAGTGATTCACTGCATATAGATGGATTCTAAAAAACTTGTTGCAAGACGTATTGCCAAATTTTTCCATAGGAGTTTCACCACAAGCTTTTTAGGTCCTACGTTTCGAGCAATATTTATGTATAACATAATTCACCCAAGTACTTATATGTAGCACGACAATTCAATGAATAAAATATTATGTTACATATAGACGCGCGAGAGTATACCTTCTGGTCGCTGCCGGCGTCGTCCCAACTGAGTTTCTTGACCCGCGCCGGTATGGTGCCCGACGGCCACGCCACCCCCGAGCGCCCGGCGCCGCCCGCGCCCACGTGGTCGCTCATCAGCGCCAGCCCCGGCTCGTCGGCCGCCGGCGCCGGCGGTGCCGGTGCTACGCGACTCTTGCACGGGTACCGCTGTGATTGTCGGCCAACGCTCGGGAATACTTCTATTAAATGCAGGTACACATATACGAACACATCCATTCGTTATATCAATCTTTTCTCAATTTTAAAAATCATGCTATATGTGATTTTATAATATTATAGACCGCACGTTATCTTGATATATACTAGCCGCTACCCACGACTTCGTTCGTGTGGAATTTAACAAATAATGTTTGTTCAGTTCGTAGCAAAGTTTATTTAGGCACACATATTTTAGTAGTTAGACTTTTCTCTTGTAATCGGAATGGTTACCACCGGTCACATATTTAAGTCAAAGGCTTAGATATTTTGTTAACCATGTTTACAGACGTATCACAGCATCACTTGATATATTTATGTATTTTACTTAGGTATATATCTAGTAATTTGTCCTAATGTGTCTATGTATGTACGTACATAGTGTAGCATTTGTTATATAACGTATGTATGTAGACGATTTTAAAAAAAAATTCCTAGGACTCTACACCTGATTTCTTATGTCTGACTGCCAGGTGGAACATGCCCGCGGCCTTTCTTGCCTTTTCCTGGCCTTGGGCATTCCGCCCACCTATATAGATGAAGTTTATATAAACTTAAGTAAACGTAAATAAATATATGAAATAAGGTAGGTAAATTATATCACATAGACAATATTTATCGGGTTATGCAGGTGACCATTAAAAATAAAAAATGGCCTCTATTATTTTTAGTAATAAAAGAAACTTAAGTTATTTTTCACAAATTCAAGTATTTGCTGGTAAAAATAATTGCTGAATCGGGTTTTGTTCACAATTTCATAGTTTTAATTATGTATTTGGGAATCCTGATTGATATTTCTAAAACAAAAATTGGCTAAGTCAGTCCTTATAACATTAGCGGTCAACCAGTGAAAGTCCCGTCAAAATCGGTCCAACCGTTTCAGAGATTGACCAAGCAAACGGACTGTAATTTTAAAAACTGTTGTTTCAGTAACGCACCGTGTAAATATTCAAATGTCTTTATTAAAAAGCTATTATTTTTATATTGCAAAAATATATTTCAATTTTATTTATAGGTATAGATTATAAAGTATATATCCATAAGTAAATGCGGGAAGTATTTACTACTGAATACCTTTTATTTTGAGAAGTAGGTAGTGATAAATATGAGTTTTATTGTAAAAAGTAGTTATCATTATATTTTTTTATTGTAAAGCATTTAAAGGCAGATACTAGCTTTGTAAGATATGATTTTTTAAACTTCTTTATAAAACTTCTTTAAACACAACATCAGAAGTAATAATCTGAGTATCGTTTTCTTTTCGTTTGCATTTTGTGTTTGTGGCTACGAATTCGTGGAGAAGCCACGTCTTGAATGTCCATACGAAAAAAGGGTCCCGCCCTCTGAGGAGCCTCACTGTGTACTTTTCTAATGCTCATAGTGAATTGAATTGAAAGTTTTATTGGTAAATGTTTTCTTATGATTTGGAAAGACATAGTTGAATTGAATGGTATTAGGTTAGAGCGGAGCATGAGCACACTTTTACCGGAATTAATGAATGTTGCAACTGATGATGTACTCGCCTGAGGTGAGTGGTACCTGACATGATTCATTATTTCTTGATTAGTGTTAGGATTTATAATTACCTAATGTATTGATAATTTTTTTTATTAAGATTAGTTTTTGATGTAATAAACCGGGCGGGCTTAAGTGGTTTATTTCTTATTGTCGAAAGAAAGCGGCATTGAAGTATACCTTTTCCTCTCCAGCTAACCAACTGGAAATGACTTATTTATTAATTGTTATGAAATCGTCGTTTTTATTTAATAAATGACCCTTAAATAGCACTGCGAAACTTTTTTTTTCATTGATCTCTGCGAAACTGATTACGATGGTAATAGTATCATCAAAATACAATAAAATGTACTGGAATTTTGATTGCTTCATCACATTAATCCGTTTGATTACGGATTGATACGATTTTTTGAAAGTTGAACAAAATTACTCGTTTGTTTTTTGTCATATGCGGTGAACTTACTATGAAAATAATATCTCGATCATTGATTTTGGTACAGAATTAAGAGAGATATGGCGTACCAACAAAAAATAACTCGGAATACAATATATAAAGATATGTAAAATATTCGCTTTGACCAATAAAGTTTGAGTGAATAATTAAAATACTGTAGTGATCTTACTGGCAGTAGATTCTCCAGGCATGGGGTCGCGCAAGTCAAGGCTGCTGCTAGAATTGGCGAGAATGGTGCTGGCCCCGGCACTGACGCTCAGCAGCGAGCCGGAGCCGCCCAGCGGGCTGGCGCCCAGCGCCGGCGCGCGCGCTGCGCCCGCGCCGCCGCTCCCCCGCCCGGCGCCGCCGTGCGCCATCTTCTCGTTCTGAACGAAGCCCGTGTTGGTCTTGTCGTTTCCCGGCGACTTTGAACGCTTTCTGTTTCCCCCGATATTGATTTAATTAATACGTAAATGGAAACATTAGTTCAGTCAAATTCCCGATCAATTTACGGGTCTTCAGCGGGTGCAATGTCAAGCCGTCCATGTAGGCGTGTACTTTTGTGGTAAGTGGTGGTGACCAGACGCTCTACAGTCCAAGCGATGATCCGATGTAATCAAATGGCGCAGGTATTACAAGAATTGTTTTAAAGCTCGGTAATTGGCCTAAGACATGTAACGTCACTTCGCTTGTTTCATCTTCATTTTATTAGTAAAATAGCAAATTTAATGAAAAGCAAGCGGTCGCAGTCGGTCGTAAATGTTAGTGTCGAATTGAAATATCTATTTTGATATTGTAAATGCGAAAGTTTGGATGGATGTTTGTTGCTCAATCACACCAGAACGGCTGAACGGATCTGGATGACATTTGAGAGAGAGTTTATATGTAGGTGCTCTGTAATAGAACTTAAGCTACTTTTTCCTTTAGAAAAATGTACGGTTTTCGTGAAATAGATGTTTTTTTTGTTATTCACACAGCAAGGGATCGACATGAATTTTTAGCATAGGTCTAATTTAGGAAACAGAGAATGTTGTTGGCTACATTTATTTCCGAAAAATGTACGGTTTACGTGAAATAGATGTTTTTTTTGTTATTCACAGCAAGGGATCGACATGAATTTTTCTCATAGGTCTAATTTAGGAAACAGAGAATGTTGTTGGCTACATTTATCCCCGAAAAATGTACGGTTTTCGTGAAACAGATGTTTTTTTTTGTTATTCACACAGCAAGGGATCGACATGAATTTTTAGCATAGGTCTAATTTAGGAAACAGAGAATGTTGTTGGCTACATTTATCCCCGAAAAATGTACGGTTTTAGTGAAACAGATGTTTTTTTTTGTTATTCACACAGCAAGGGATCGACATGAATTTTTGCATAGGTCTAATTTAGGAAACAGAGAATGTTGTTGGCTACATTTATCCCCGAAAAATGTACGGTTTTCGTGAAACAGATGTTTTTTTTGTTATTCACACAGCAAGGGATCGACATGAATTTTTAGCATAGGTCTAATTTAGGAAACAGAATGTTGTTGGCTACATTTATCCCCGAAAATGTACGGTTTTCGTGAAACAGATGTTTTTGTTATTCACACAGCAAGGGATCGACATGAATTTTTGCATAGGTCTAATTTAGGAAACAGAGAATGTTGTTGGCTACATTTATCCCCGAAAAATGTACGGTTTTCGTGAAACAGATGTTTTTGTTATTCACACAGCAAGGGATCGACATGAATTTTAGCATAGGTCTAATTTAGGAAACAGAGAATGTTGTTGGCTACATTTATCCCCGAAAAATGTACGGTTTTCGTGAAACAGATGTTTTTTTTTTGTTATTCACACAGCAAGGGATCGACATGAATTTTTAGCATAGGTCTAATTTAGGAAACAGAGAATGTTGTTGGCTACATTTATCCCCGAAAAATGCACGGTTCAAATGGGATAGCATAACAATTTTATCCTATAGCAACTATGTAGTTTAAATGTGTTTCGTTAAAGTTTGTGAAATAGACTTTTAGCGCATTAAAATATTCTTATTTAAAGGTCATTACGATTACGATTAGGATATGGATTCCTTGCCTGTTTCTGTTTCTCTGTTTGCTTACGCACTTGTAACTCGAGGACCACTGGTCTGATTTACGTGATTCTTTTTTTTGTTATGTGAATATGTTTTTTGGGTAGATATTAGTGTACATCAGATTTTCCCTGCGTCTTCGCTCGAGTGAACCCAGAATGAATTCTTTATTTTTTTTATTCCGATTAGTTATAACAATAATACCCAAGGGAGGATCAACAACAACATCAATTCGGGATAAGAATCGTGAGCAGGAGCGGGACCGGGATCAAACGCGGGAGCGATTGAATAAAGTAAGAGCGGTGCGTATATTTTCGATATTAGAGTATGCGTTCTTGTTGAATGATTTAAACTATGTCCGTTATGATATTACATAGAGCTAACAAATTTATATAAAGTTTTAAGTTTATAGAACGTATATACTAAATTTATATACCAAGTTTATATAACAAGGTCTATATAACGGCGGTAATAAAAATAATTAAACAAGTTTGATAATTTTTTTTACAAATACAAAAAACCGCAAAAAAGGTAACCCCTTTTAAAAAATTTTTTTTTGAGTTTCTAATTTTTATCTTGAAGATTGACTCAATAAATGAAGTGGATTTTTTCATTTTTGGAAAATAATGAAAGTTTTTGGATTCACTAATTTTTTAAAAGTCGACCGTTTCACTATTTACGAGGCGTCGAATATCAACGGGAGTACTGATACTAGTTTATACCCGTAATGACTGAAAAGGTTATTTGTTGTAACAAATAACCATAGTAATATGTATATTACTAGCTTTTTTTTATATATTAAACAAACATTTATCTATTATATTTGTAAGATCTATGATTCATGTATGTATACCTAGTTAATAAATATTGTTTTAGTTTTGATTTTTGTTTTATTCCTTTTATTGTATATCTTTTGTAATTAAATTAATTTTTAATGCATCAGAAAGGCGTACAGAGTATCTGTGATTTTTAATTTATTATTGTTTAGGTTACGTCTAATTTTATGACTGTCCTGAATATAGACAGAAGTTGCTTCGCAATAATAAGTTTTAACATTTAATTATCGTCAACCTGACTGACTGGAGCAAATTCGCATTCGTGTTGTATTCAGATCGGTCGTGAATTGTGACCCGGTCTGTGTCACATACTCACGCACGATAGATGTACGCCAGGAGCAGCAGCACGAGCAGCGCCAGCAGCGCCAAGGCCGCCGCGAACAGCGCCAGCAGCACCCCCCCGCGCGCGCCCGCCGCGGCCCCGCGCAGTGACTCGCCGATGTGCACCACGACGGGCACGGAACTCTAAAATAAAGTATTCGATAAATAAATTAATAAAAATTCGGCTGCTACTGATACTTTTTGTCATATAAATTGTTTAATGATATTATAAGTCGATAGTAAAATTTAAAGGAAAAGTTTATTTTAATATTTTAGTGTATTTAAATATAAGCTTATTTAAAAAAAGTTTCGTGACTTTTAATGTATTCTCGAATATTCTTATATTCTACTTTACATTATTACCTAAATGTTAGTATATATGAACTGAGATATCGATGTTAAGATTCCGATTTCTTTAAATTTACTCTACAGAAATACGCGAGGCCCAGTTTGTGAATCGCTTGAACGGCCCGCTTCCGCATCACGAAAATTCTACGTACATGTGCAGCATGTCCTCACGCAGAGCGAAATGCCATATGACATCAGGCTATGGAAACTGTCAAAAATTAGTCTGGCAGTTTGTATATTTGACAAATTTCATATCTCTTTAATTGTATGTGCACCAGCACTAAGCCCTTTCGTCAACTTACCTGTGAGAACCCTTCTAAAGTTTTTATCAAGAGTAATACCCAAGAATGCCGCAGTATTAACAAAATCTACTTCCTGGTTTCGTAATATGGATCCATAGCTTACATTTGGAAGCGTGAATTTTACACATTTCATCTCATTAAAAAATTTAAGTTAGTGTAGGTAACACGCAGAAAGCGTGTTACCTATCAAAAACACAGAGTAAACCATTAAATTTTCTATAACAACAAGACGTGAACATGTCACATCAGATATAAATAAATGTATTTAAAAATGTAAAAAACCCGTGAGAAGTGGCCACGCAGGGCAAAGCGGGGAGGCGCGAGGGAGGGGTTTACGTTATTATTCTCGAATTCATTTTTAGGGCAATTATTTTGTAATTGAAATTTATCTCCCGAGTGCATTTTGCAACAACAATGCGCTGCTTGTGATGGTTTTTAAGAAAAGCATTTTAAATCCAAATGTTACGTCGTTATATCACTTTTACTGAAAGTTGTGATATCGTCCATTTTTCTTTACATAGCTTTCTTAATTGTCTAAATTTCATTCGACCATTCGGTGAATATGGAGTTGATAAGGGGCTCCATTACATAGTTTAATGTGTACTTCTACTTAAATGTCATAGAAATTATACAAATATGATACTGATGCCGACTGACGAATGTCCATGGACAAGAGATATAAAAAATACTAAACTATGTGGAGATCTGTGTAGTCTCTGCTTACCAATCCGGGAAACAGGGATGAGTTTACACAAAAAAAAAAAATATCGCACAATGTATAGAATTGCTTGACATAGACAAGTACCCACTATATTCAGAATATTTATTATGTTATTTTTGGTCTTAACAAAATTTGTGTTTATTTTAATAATTAATTAATTATTAAAATAAACAATAAAATAAATATGGTAAATAATCGATACAAGACCATAAGCTGTAAATATCAGAGAAGCCTTTGGGGACTAGCGAAAGTAAAAAAATTGATTTTGAAAGTATGTCCTGAAGTCTATTCTGTTAATATTTTAAGTGTGAAAATTTGTATGTTAGGATGTTTATTACTCTATCACTGTTTAATGCTTAAAGAATTAGCTGAAATTTTACAGTAATATAGCTTATACATCTCAATAACATACAGGCTACAATTAATAAAGATACTAACTTTTCCTCGCGGCTTAGCTTATGTAATAATAGAACGAATTCTTTACTTACACCGATTAGTTATTGGTGATAACGATGTTCAAGAGAAGTTCAAGTCCTAAATCGGCTTGGGATTGGAATAGCGACCAGGTTCAGGATCAAGAGCGTTAGTGAGATCATGTCATAATTAAGAACTTATCGGCATTACATGTGTTTTTGATGCACGAATATGAGTCCTACTGCTATCAAATAGAGAACGGGACCAACATCGAGATCACGATTGACGGCGTGGTCGGTTGATATAAAAGATTTCATCTAATGCTCACTCGAGCAGAGCCGCGAGTAAAAGCCAGTATATCATATAAATTCAAAATGTTGTTTATTTGTAATAAGCGATTGTTGAGAAACTTTTTAGAATTATCCAAACAAAAAACGACTGCTTGCAATGACGATTATCAGCTTAGAAATATTTTTTTTTCTATCCTTTTTCTGGTGTAAGTCGCTCGAATTTTCATACGTTTTTTTGAATTATTTGGATGCAAATCGTATTCAGTGCAAAAACGTAACCGATGGTTATAAATATATGATTTTTTGGTTTATGTAGCTATTTCTAGCAAAGTCGAGATATAATACTGCTAGTGTTCGTAAACGATGTTCAGTGTAACCTTTCGGGGCGGACGGCCCGAGTCCTGGGCGGTGGCCAGCACGTGCACGGCCGACGAGTTGAGTGCCGCCAGCGCCTCGCGCCGCACGAACAGCTCCCCGGAGTCGTTCAAGTAGAACAGGCTGCAATGCCACCAAAACATCCGAATTAATGCTGTGGAATATAAATCAATTATTGGTTTAGTCTCGTTGTCTAATAAAAGTATAATTAAGAATCTGTAGAGCTGTGTCTGATCTTTACAGACAGTTTTGAAGACTACGAGTAATTTTGACCGATTATTAAAAGGGATGTAAACCAGACAGAATTAAATGTGTGGTCGCCTAAACCCTATCATAATGTTTTTTTTTTTTATAAATATAAAGTAAGCAAAATAAGGAATAAAATCAAAGAATTTCATTTAATATTTTAGGAAAAATGTGCATTTACTAAAAGTTAGACATGAATTTTTTTGAGACATAAAGAGAGAGAAAGAGAAAGAGAGAGAGAGAGAGAGAAAGAGAAAGTCGCAAAATCAACTCCTACCGCAAGCCTCGTTAAGAAAATTCTTTCCAACAAAGATATACGATAGTGGTTAGACCATTCACTCACCACCTAACGTAAGGTGCCGTAAAAAACCAATATGAAACTGAATAATTCGCCGCAGCATAGTCCAATGAATAACCGTGAAGGGCTATCGGCCGATAAGAATGGCTCGAAGCACTTTACTTGGCATCGGGTCCGTGCAGGCTGAGGGTGACGCGGTCGCCTCGGTCACCGTCGAACACGTCGAGCTTGCCCACCGGCAGCAGGCCGTCGTCGCGGCCGGCGTCGTCGTCGGGCGCCTCCAGCCGGAACTCGTACTGCGGGTAGCGGAACCGCGGCTCCCAGTCGTTCACGTTCAGCACCGTTATGTTCAGCGACGCCGTGTCGTTCTGAAAACGACTCGGCCCGATGACGTTACCGTGTTCTCCGGCATATCCAGTTTTTATGGATTTCTTACTTTCAAATATCCCCATGACAGTAATACAGTTTATCTTATTGTTAAAATGTAACATTTTGCTATAAAGTTATGGTAAAGCTGCGAAAGTTGTGTCAAATAACATTTATTTAATGAAAATTACCATCTAAATATTCCAACAAAATGCGTCAAAATTTATATTAATGCAGATTTAATTTTAAATTTATAGAAATTTTTGGACATTGCAATATTTAAAAGTTTTTCTAGAATTTCTTTATGAAAATGTGAAATAGCTATTTAATATCAAACGGATTTGAATATCGAAATAATACCACTCTATTTGTCAATTTTGGAATGAAAAACCAAAAAAACAAATAGGTCCTGAACAGGAACATCAGACAGTGTGTATATTACCGCAGCCCCGTCGGTGACCATAACTTGATAGTGGTAGGCGGGGTCGGTCTCGTGGTCAAGCGCTCGCCGCAGCACCACCTCGCCCGCCGCGTTGATAGCGAACTTCTCCAGGAAGGCGCGGTCCGACACGTAAAACTGAAGACCGCTCTGCACCAAATATTAAAGTGGTTAACGAAGCAAGTAAGGATATCTTTGGTTTGCTATAATTTTCAGGACTGCCTTAGGTTATGCATGAACCTTGGGTATATAGAGGTTGAACCTTCGGGCACCCCGAGTCAAGGTCCTTAGGCACACAAACTTGGGGCCCTTGAACACATAGATTTTAGGGCATACAGAGTTTGGGATCCTTTTAGAAAGACAAATAATACGTGCATGAAAATAGAATCTTACGTGCAAGTTAAATGACGATCTCAGTATTCCGGGCCCCGGGCCCGTGCCCCGCAAGCCTTTATGCAAAAAGACGGAACTGGTAATATTGTTGTATTTACTTTCATAATATTACATAATTGTACGTTATAAATGAAAATAATATTCTCGAATTATGCCCTGTAATATCTATATTAACTTTAATATTTATTTTTTTATGAAATCGTTCAATGATGTCTTAAACTTTTCGTTAACATAGCATCTCTATTTGAAAGGATATTTAATCTGACCTAACTATAGAAATATGATTTTTTTTAACACGATCAAGCATACCCGTTGAGCCATGTTGCCGCTTCCGCGGTTGGTGGCCAGTTGCGTGAGCACCGAGCCCACGGGTAGGTCTTCGGGCACCGCCGCCATAAAGCTGCGGCGGCTGAATCGCACCGGTTGCGCGTCGTCGGCGCCCGGCACGCTGGCGTCCCTGATGCCCGCCGAGACGCCGCCGGGGCCGCCCGCCTCCCGCTTGCTCACCGTCAACGTGGCTAACGCATAACGGTCTGCATTGTCGTATTGTGTCGCCTGAAAATGAAATTGGCAAAAAGTTGTGCAAATATTTACATTGATAAAAAATTAAGTATTAGATTTTACTGTGCTAATTATTTTATGCTATGGACGACATATGGTTAAAAATATTCCAAGGATAAACATGAGTATTGAATTATTAGGTATTAAAATGAACACTGATTTTTCTGTGATATTATTGTAACACCAGATTATAACAAGCGTTGTTAAAAGAAATTAACCTTAATAACGAAAGTAAGAGGGAAATGCAGCGAGGGCCGCAGCAGGCCCGCCGTCGCCGCCACGCGCCCCGAGTCCTTGTCCACGCGCAGCAGCTCGCGGTTGTCGCCCGTCGCCGCGTAGAACAGCGGCGCGTTGATGCCTACGTCTTGGTCCGCCGCGAAGATCGGGCCGGGCAATACCACCAACTCCGTACCCTACGATAATTATAGGAGAAAAAGGTTTTCGTACACAGACGCACTTATATACATATACGCACATATACATACATGGAATATTCATTATCCATTTTGTATATAGGTAGTGACAAAATCCCATTGCTGAAGAAATTTTGAAACTTCTGATCAAAAAGCTACGACAAGTAGTTTTGATTGTCCTCTCTTGATGTTAACCTGGTACTATCTAGAATTCTGAAGAGAACGAAAAAGGGTTCGGTCGGCATCCGGGTCTCGCTATAGTCTGTGGAGCTTGCGTACCTTTAAACTATGATCTTTTTCGTACGTTCTTGTCGTGGGTAAACCATTTTTAATCACCAGTAATCAATATTTTCAAAAACGGTTCGGTTCCTTTACGTTTCAAAGAAAATCGCAAATAATTACACCGTGCATTATATTTCTTTCAGTGAGCTCGTGTGGGATCGAATGTCGATCTTCTTTATATCCATCTTTTTTTCAAAAGGGTTAAAACTGTTTGGTTGTCAATCCCCAGCTCTTCAGTTATGTTGTAAGAACTAATATAGCGATCTTGTTCTATTTTTTTCAAAATGACATCGACTTTATTCGTAACAGATCGATCAGAGCGAGGTACACCTATGACATCAAAATAACCGAATTGAAAACGCCTGAATCAGTCTTATGCTACTCTTACCGATATTGCATTAGGTCCATAAACGTCACAAATTTTTTTCGCGGCTTGTGTCGCATTTTTTTGTAATAAAGCTTCAAAATCTATCGAATGTCTACGTTAGTTTCATTCACTATGGTGGACAGAAAAACAATAAAAAAATAACGGGACTACCGTTTTTATTTTTTATTTTTCTTTTTTTTTTTTAATTTCATCTATTAATTGTATCAAAACTGAGCAGACACAAACGGTACCGACTTTACTGCAACTTTTTGCTTATGAAATACGAAAAAATTTCCCCGAACTAATATACTTTGTTAAATTTTTTACAAAAATATTCTAAAATATGCTAATTCCAATTCGGTTCTTTTCCAAGTCTTACAAAAGAGTTATCCACAGTTGACGGTAACCAGTAACCACACCGCCTACCTCAATAGCATCGTCGGGCAAGAGAGCGCTGTAGTGGTCGTGATCGAACTTGGGGTTCTGGTCGTCGGCGTCGAGCAGCTCGACGTGCAGCGGCGCGTCCGCGTACAGCGGGGGCTCGCCCTGGTCCTGCGCGCGCAACGTCACCGTAAAATTCCCCAAGGTCTCGTAGTCTAGCGGCCGGCGCACCACCAGGACGCTGTCCAATTCGTTGGCGAAGCCTAAATAGTCCTGTGGAATTTATAGGTCATTAGCAATTTTTAAGTTTTGCCGAGACCTGCTTTTACATTTATTCTTAACAAATCATTTTAAAAGTGAATTTTGATTGCAGATTGACTATTAAAATTGACTTTTTTTAAATTTATTTAAGTCTGTATTAGAATAGGCGTTTATATTATATCACATGCCACTCAAGAAACAATATTAATTAGTTCACTGAGAATTATAAGCGTTAACATCAAAATTGCCAATTTGTCAATTAACAAGATTGTACGAGGTTCATGTTTTTTACCAACTACCCAACAAATAGACTTTCATAGGGATATAGTGCACTGACGCTGAAGGGTCCGGGCAGCACGGAGTAGTGCACGGTGGCGTGCGGGCCGGGCTGGTCGGCGTCGGCGGCGCGGGCGCCCGCCTGCACGCGGCTGCCCACCGCCGTCAGCTCGGACAGGCGCACGCGGTACGGCGCGCCCTCCCACGCCGGCGCGTTGTCGTTCACGTCCCACACGCGCACCGACACCGGGATTATGAAGCTCTAGCGACAAATTATTTTATCACATTTTGTGAAAACACTTCTATATTGTAGTTTTAAATAATGCCTATTTGTACATTTAAACAATGTTCCTGCTCGTATGTTCAATAATACGTATTTAGACAGAAACTATAGTTAATAAATAATCAATAGAATCATCCGCACTGAGTTAAGAATTCGTAGGGTTCGTTAGAACTACTAGTTTCGATACTTGCAGGGTCGGTGGTGCGGCGCCTGTCGCAGCGCACGTTGACGTAGAGGCTGGCGGGTCCGGCGCGCTCCTCGCGGTCCAGCGCGCGCACCAGCGTCAGGTTCTTGGTGCCCGGCGCGATGGCCAGCGCCGCGTCCCGCTCCTGCACGCGCAGGCTGATGTCGCCTTCCGCACCACGCGGGTCGCCGTTCACGCTCAGAGTACCTAAAAATAAATGTACTTCAGGTTTGAAAAAGCTCATGAAAACCTAAGATACGTATCTATTAAACGAAATTAAACACAGAAAAGTGTAAATGTAGAATTAAGTACAATTAAAACAGATTTACCTGTCAGTCGTTTAGGAAATATTTTTTTCTTGTTTGTAAGGCCCATAAGGTCAACTGTATGTTTGCTATATACGACTGACGATAAAATTCAAATCTATGACAGATTCGGATTAAGATTTTTAGATGATCGCCGTGATTTTAGAATGTTGAATACCGTCTCTTTATGTTCATTTTTTGCATATCAATTAAGATTTCAATTGTTATCAAAGCAAACGACATAAAGATATAAGACAGAACTGATAGATTTTATTAAACATTTAAATTATATCATTTACTCTAATTAAGGTATAAAATCCAGCGTATAAAGGCACATTATTTAGATTGTTATTTAGAGAACAAAATCATTTTTCAAACGCTGATTCAGCAAGTAAGGTATTTCACGCAGAAAGCGATTTGTCATCGCGGATTAATTTAGCTCGCTGCTTCAAATTCGTGATGGCACTAAACTGGGCCATGGGAAACCTGTTGATCCATAGACTATGATAGAAAAATACGAATTGTTAATTATGAGTTTATTTGCATTTCTAGTCGCAATCCATACTCAGTGTAATTGTTTCATCGTACAAAACGGTCCAATATCAAATTATTTAGTGCAACAACAGATTCTCTATTCACTCTGTTTAATAACTTAGTAAATGAAAAAAAATATTTCGGCACCGGTTCGTTACATATTTTTTTCGATTTTGAAACTCCATATAATGAAAGTAAAAGTAGCCACAAATATTAACAAACTGGTTTTCCCCACAGAGAAGATCAATAACTGCATCGCTGAACTTTTCACAATAATTAACAAAAATTAAAAACAAGTTTCTTTTTAATTTATTGTGAGAAAAGTAGCAAACAGATAGGTGAGTACAGTACATATATCACCATTTCCATTCACTTAGGAGTCGAATTTCCAAAAATTCTTTCTCAATACTTGTTTACGTTATAACAGAAACCTGTGTCAAAATATCAAGTTTTTAGAGCCAATGGTTGCGGCTGTGCGTTGATCGATCAATCAGTTAGCCTGTCTGTCTCTTCTTCTGTACTTATAGACTGATTTTATTTGATATAAGATAATGTTTCTGAGTTTGGTCAATTTATTAAATTAATTAGATTAAGTTAACCAAAACGAAAGAAAAAGCACATTTTTCTAATTTTATTTTGTTATATTGACACAAAAATTACTGAACAAATGAAGATAGTGATTTCTTTGCAAAACTTACGACTAAGATTCCGGTTGTTTTGTCTGTTTGTCGCTTCAAAATTAAGCCGTACTGTTCAGTTCAAAAATGATGAAGTAATTTTTATAGGGCTTGATTTCTACATTTTGTACCCTACTTTATATCTACCTATTACCGTTCCAGAATTGTAATCTTGATTAACCACTGAAGCACAGAAAGAAATACATATTGAAAAATTGCACATGGAAAAAAAAATGGATTATTTATTTAAACATCACCACCTATGATAGCGCCGACAGGTGTGTCCTCGCTGATGAAGAAGCTCTCGACGGCACCGCCATTCATCAGGTAGCAGCGACTGTCCTGGATCGCTGACGAAACAGAATATCACCCGTATTAAGTTGTAAAAAATAGTATATTAGTTAATCTAATCTAGAAACTAGTTACTATATAGCATGCGATATACGCGGATTGATTTCATAGACGTTCGATTGAATAATTTCGTTGTGGTTAATTAATTTATCTGGGACGACGACACAAACGGCCCGGACAGCCGACTCCGGCGGAAGCGGGTGTCGGGGCGGTCGCGCCCGCTGACATCGTTTCAAATACTCCCCCATGGCTGTGCGGGCGCAGCGGGCGCGCTGAGGGGCGAGGAGGGCACCTGGAGGTCAGCAGCCCGCGCTATGCATTGGGAAAGCCATAAAATAACTTTCTCTGTTGGTGGCAGTTCTAAAAATCGATACCCAGTTTGAGGTACAAGCGTATCTTGGAAAACAAAAATGTGACTTTCACATTTATAATAATTTATTATTCTCAACAAAATTACATCAGAAATTCAATTATTTATAATTTATTAAATAATTTTCAACTGCTCATTTTTTTGTCATTTTAGTAGTTGAGTATTTTTAATTAATCTACATACCTAAAGCTTTTTTATTTAAGATAAGAGTGACAACATTATTATTTAAACAACTACAAAAGGAACCAAGATTTCATTGTTTTCGATAGCAAATTAAACATAAAAAGCACTAGAGCACGGTGAGTGGTTGCATGTGGCGCCAAATAAAATATTATAGTCTCATTATATGTTATTAGAGTCGATTTACACATTTCAACGACTGTTATAAATATCGGTTACACCAGTGAAGACAATACAAGTTAAGTTTGCTTTTATATACCCATGATAAAAAAGGTATCACTATTTTGTTCTCACTTAGATGTCGCGAAATGTTGAGAAACATGAGATTTATGGTGCGCGTTGACGGACCACTTTTCACCACTTTTCACCACATTTTCGCCACTTTCGTACTGTTCCTCTACTTCTTTAACTGTGTTAAATTTACATGGCATATGTTTATTGAAATAGACAAGCAAATAAGTGTAATTCATAATGAACCTATGGCCAATTTTGAACAGTCATCTTCGCTATCATTATCAACCTGTAATGGTTTATTGATGGATGTAAAGCTCTCCTAAGTTGGTATGTCTTAATCGTCACGCTGGGCAGATGGCTCAGAGATACAACATTGGCCCTCCCGCGCCTGTAACGTAGACTACAAGTTTTATTCATACATTTATTACAAAAAATTAGGTTTATAAATTTTTACAATTCGTTTAGGTAATCAGTCCACCATGAGAGGGTGTCAAGACACCTATTAGTCCCGTTCCTTTTTATGACAAGAATCTTCGTAGAATAATTAATTTCTCAGATATTACACCTCTTTGTACTTCTCCTGTAATAAGTATTATTTACATACAGACAATAATGGCCAATTTAAAAAAAACTTACCCATGAGTTGTGTTGATTGAAATAATATCTTGAATTTTGATTGAATACAATTTAATTTTATGTAAACGTCATGTGTTCAAAATTATTTTTAACGACTATGTTCCGTTTAGAGGCATAGGAAATACTTAAGCCATGTTTTTTTTATTGTTATTACAATTTCAGTGAGATAAAATTATAATACAAAAACAGTTTTTATGGAATTCCGTTATGGAAAAGAAGCAGTTCTCATAACATTAAGTTAATGAATTTTACTTCAAATAATATAGAAATGATAGAATAGGAGAAGCAAGTATATAAACAGGGTGTACAGACGGAAAGTATTATGAACGTGTTCAATTGGCTATTGGATGCTAAAAAAGTAACAATGGAATATGAATTAAAAATGTAAAAGGATATAAGAAATCCAAACGACAAGATATGATTGAAAAAAGTTTAAAAATAAAACCAGAAACAATTTCACCTTTATATTAATTGAACCGCTAGTGCTGTCAATAAATAAATTGCACTTCAGTGCGGTGCATCCGCCCACGATAGCCGTGGAAAAAAGCAACCGGACTAATCTCCGATCTACATCTTACGTCTGGTAGACTACTGGCATGCGATAACAACCAAAAAAAGTATAATTTATCGGTGTGAACTCAAAGAAGCGTGACGAACTGACCGCAGTGTACTTACATATTAGTGAGAATTTCTGTTCACACGGTGCGGGCCGGCGCGGGCCGGCGCGGCCGTAATGGTCCCGAACTGTGATCGCGGGCAATAACGCGCCTAACCTATCACGTGCACCTCGGCCGCGTGTGAACGCCCGGCGTAAGTGCCACTGCGTTTTCTCCGCCAAAGCGCCATGGAGTCGCGAAATAAACAAAAAGTCTGGTGCGGCGGACGCTTTCTAATATCTAAAGCCTCTTATTTGTCATCAGGTTAAACAAAAGTATTGTTATATATGTAATAGGACTCATTTGTGAAGGTCAGCTAAAGTTTCGTAGCCAAAATTTCTTAATCGCGACGTATACTCCTACAATTCGTATATTTATATGAATCGATTTTGATAGAATAGATGCAGGACATAATTTTTATATCAAATATTTTAAGACGAAACTGTATTCTTTCCTAACTCATTATGTTCTTTAAAAAAAAGAAAAATAATAAGCTCTGGTCTTTAAAATAAGGCAGACTTTGAGGATCGTGCCTTTCGATATGCGAGGGCTTCATTGTCCAAGAAATTAACTTGGAATTTCTTTAAAGTTAAGCAAACGAAAATTTGATAAACAAAAAAAAATCTAACACACTATTGTATGCAATGTTCACATATAGCTACATCGACAGACCGGCCGATTTCAACTTAACCGATGCGAGGTGGTTCTTTTATAGAGTTCCATTACAAGACAGACTGAACGTAATCACGGACCATTTGTCTTTATATTCTACGACAGCGTGCGATCAACTCAATTTCTAATATCTAGCTAACTTTAGATAGTTTAAACTAATGAGTAGTATTGATGTTCACCACTCAGCTACTAGTTACTGTAACAGTGCCATTACGTGCATGATACAAATGGATGCCAATCAGTGATTTAACTATAGACAAAAATTCTATAAGTGTTGAGCATGTGCAGTCAGTCGCAGGTCCTGCGTCGGCGCACTCACCGCGGGACTTGATGGAGAGCGCGAGCGCCGCCACCGCGCCGCCCTCTGCATCACGACACACCGTGTTAGTCACATGCTGCTATACAATATCTGGGCACGTGGAGGTGTGCCGGCCAAGTTCGAGAACAACGAACGGACTCACGCCGTATCTCTATTGTAATTTTTGACATCTAAAAGTCTAGTAAAAAAGAACTAAGCGGAGTGCATGTCTGACTTACAATTGTATGTGCATCTGTCTATATCTCTCTGACTCTGTCTGTACGGCCATAGTATATACTATAGAATTGAACTGACGGATTTGCAGAAAGTATTTAAAGTAACTTCGTATTTCTTATTAATGCAACTGGATGCCGCAGCCAGACCTTTAATTTTCTGTGTTCATTATGAGTGTCATCAATTGAGAGCGTTTACTTCATGGATTCGACAAAATAGCGATCTTTTAATTTTATGTCGCTATACATATTTAAATATACGTCTGTCCAAATACGTGTAAAAAAAAGGATAATCCTTGAGATCCGAAAACTGCAAGTTAAAATATCATATATATATATATATATATATATATATATATATATATATATATATATATATATATATATATATAATTGTAATTTATTTCAGTAAAAACAAATATAGTTCAGTCGTTAGTGATTTTTGAAGAAAGTAGTCTCCCTATACTTCATTTCTCGCTGTCTCGTGTGCCCTTTTCTAATTATTGATTTGTAAATTACAATAGTTTTAAATGCCCACATTTTAATATGTGATACTAAGGTCTGGCTCGCAGCAGTGTATTTAATTTTTGAAAGTAACAGAAGTATTGTCACCCAAAATACTTCTGTTATTTTCAAGAATTAAATGTACTGCTGTTCTCCAATAACACACAGTTAACTTGAAATCAAAATATTAGAGATAAATCTGTACTACGCATTGCAACTTAAAATATAACTATTATGCGTTTTTCCCATAATTTTATACCGTCTTCTCGATTATAAGTTGAAAGACTTAATTTTCTTTCAACTTTTAGTTTTAATTTTGTGAGTTGGACGTAAGAAATGAAGATGATGTGCTTAATTTAATCAAATTAAGAATATTACGTTGCCCAAAATAAAGACAGATATAATATAAATTACCTGTTTTTTTTCTTTAACCGTTTATTTTCATATATCTTACATTCTCTAGACAAAAAAAAAAATATTAGAATACATTCATTTCAATCGAAAGTATTTTTATAAATTCAAAGAAAAAAAAACTATATGTGATTCCTTTATTCTAAAGCGGTATTAGATCTCATTAAGCTTTCTCTTTGATAATCGTCTCACGACCCCTACAATAGGCTACATTAACACTTGACACACTCGACTTAAATAATTTTTCTTTTGAACTACTCATGACTGTGCTTATATAATGTTACTTTTCTACTACATTTAAGTTTCCTTTATTGGACAATTATGTCCATTTAAGTCATATACGAATCTTTTTTGTTAATGATACATATTCTTCTAAAATTTTAACTATGATAACTTAAACGATAGTTCTTTCATTTTGAATATACCATATTTCTCGATCAAATATAAAAGTGGACTATAACGATAATAAAAAAGAAAACAAAATTTATAAGTCGTTGATTTTTCTATGCAACAATGTGGGTATGGTTACAGGTTGAGACATATCTGCAACATCTACTTCCTGAAATAAACTTATATGTTGGGTTAGAGTCACAAAGTTTTTGGTCATCAGTGTACCTAGAGATTATCGCGAGGGGGCAGCCGGGCAGCTGGTCGACCGCCGCAAGCTTTCAATTTGATAAATGTGATGACTCTGATTGACCGTTGATTACAGCGCAGATTGACTAACCAGTTGAGTTGTCAAAATTTGGAATGAAAGAAGTGTAAACATAGTTCATTACAAGTAATGAGACGGTTGATCGCTATCAGAATGTTGGGAGAATTACATAAAAAGTAAACAATCTTAGAAATCTTAGTATCTTAGAATTTATGACGTTATTATTCAACAGTAAAAGCTCATTGCAAATATAAGGTCAATTCGATAAAAACTAATTTGTGACGTTATTGTAAACGTTGTACGACCCATTTTATGTGATCTGGACCTTGATTTATAGCACATTCTAACGTACTAATATGTGATTTTGTAATCACTTGCGTTTATTTATTTATAAGACATGATCTCAGAAATTAAAAATTATTTCTAAAATTATTTTTACATTATTCCTGAGTTCCTACTATAGGCTATTTCTGAAGCAAAACTTCTTTAGGTAAGGTAGAGAAAAATTGTTGTTACGCGGTACGCGTTAAACGTCAGGTGGCCATTCATGTATTGGTGTACATGTATTACATACATGTACACATATTATATATTACATACATGTTAGTATGTATATGTCTGAGTATGTGTTAATTTATTATATTTAAAGCATTATTCTTTTTAATTTATTATTGTATTGTATTTTATTATTATTTTCTATTAATATACATTTTATTGAATGTTATTACTATATCACTTCGCCATTATTGCACTAGACTGAAAAAATCGATGAGAATGCAGTCTAAAAATCTAAACATTGGGAAGTTAGGATTGTTTCTGAACAAGACTTTATTTTAATAGTCATTGAGTGCCGCACTGAAACTGCCGTCTGAACAACGAATTCTCCAACAGTGAACAATGTAGAGGTTAAAATTTTTGCATGCGAGTCGTTCTAACGATGAATCACAACAGACGCGGGCAAAGCCATTACGGGTCATACTTCTAACTGCACTTCTTTCTGCAAGCCAATTTCGAAAACTGTTTAAGGATTTCGAACGGTTGTTGTGGGTGTATTTTGTTATGATGGTTCGAAAAGAACATAGGGCTTAGGTTTTATTTCTTTATTTCTCAGAACATTTTTGATTTAAAAATTGGTTTGCTACCTTAATACATAGGTATTAACGCGGACCAGCTTGTGGAAAATGTTATAATTTATAATATTGAAACAATATAAATTAATGAATTCTTTGAATTACTAATACGAATAATAGTTAAGAAATAATAGAATCGAAACCGATAAAATTCGTAAACTGAAAATATTGTATTTTATCGAATTCAATATATGACAAGCTAACATGGTATCACAAAAAAAAATAATAAAGGTAACATATTACAAAGTGATGTAAATGAAGTTTAAAAAAAACCCATGTCGTTGTAATATAATTCATTGTCAAAAAATCGAAAAGCCCTTATACTGTACGATATTCCTAGTTAATAATTAATATACCAGTAATTAACGTGAACGCATCGCTCAAAAAATGTGGAACAGGAAGCGGTAGTTCCATAAAGCTGTTGTAATAAATCCTTTGGCCCAACTTCCGGTCAATTGTGTATTCAAAATGGCGGCGCGCGGCAGGACGCGGTGCCCTCGGCCGCGGCTGCGGCGACTACGCCGCTTTCGTTTCCCTCGGCGGTGGTCGGCGGGCCATATCGTTACACGCTAAACCGCTTACACAGCGGCTCTTGTAAATATTTCCTAATATAAGTTCGAAGTGGAAGCTCAGAACAGTATCCGAAAACATTTTAAGCAATGGAAGACTTAGCCTGCTATAGAGCATAGACCACTTCTCGGTAAAGGCGAGAGATGGTGTCAGGTTGTTTTTGCATGTGATGTGTCGATAAAAACGTTTGTACGTCGAACAATTACGTTCAACCGATTGAAATATTCTTTTTATTATCGATTCTTTGAACACGATCATACGTGCATTTGCTATAATATACTTTACTTCCATGCAACGTGAAAAATATTCAACATTTCTTCTTTTAAAACTCATCATTTCAGGTTTTTTTTTGACGAAGAAAATGTTAACGTGTCATATATTTTTCTTTGGATCACTCCATCCAGATGCTATGGCTAGTGGATAGAGCGATCTAAGATTAATAACACGTTGCTTTTTTTAATTATTTAATTCAGATTTTAAGAACTAACGAATTTTCATTTCGTTTTATTCATTAATTTCGGAACAATTTAACTATACTTCTTTTAAGCAAAAGATGACGTTGTATTGAAATTTTAATGAATTGAATATTTAATTATTTTCGTATTAATCAGATGTCAAAGTCAACCGTTTAAATATTCAAATCTCTACGTCAAGAGAAATATAGAATTCTATAGATACTAGAGTTCGAGTTGCGCTTAGCAGATCTCTGTCTTGAGCGTGTCTATTCATCTAATGCTTGATTATACCCGAATTCAATTACAAGTTTTGACGTGACAACGTCTTAAATTAGGTTGCGGCTGAGTCACTTTGAAAAGTGTAACGCTCGTAACGTAACGATGAGTCACCGAACGTGCGTCTCTCCCACTCAACTATGATCGGTCTGCGCGCGCAGCACTAGAGAGTGCATAGCTTGCAAATGTATTGCAAGTTATTGTATGTATATTTGTATATAAATACGTATGTATGTGTAAAGGTAAAAATAAAATTTTGTTAATATGAAATTCAGTGCGAGATTCTTTGTATAAATTAATGTTTTAAATATAATTCTTTGTATAAATAAATGTTTTAAATTGTTACTATTATTTCATCCTTCTTCCTACTATACGAATGAATATTCACATTAAAATGATTTTACCATTCAAAGTCGTTGTCACGTAAAACTTTCGCCCGTATACCGACTTTACAGGCAACCAAATTTTTTATAGCTCGTTACTGAGTGTGCGCCGTCGCTACACTCACGGCCGAGATGATAGTTATTAGCGCCGCCTAATTTTTTTTACGTCGCTCCCGTGAAGAACTAACGATGCACAGATCGAATTCAAATGAATCATCAGTCCACCGTCATTTACCGTTTGGAAATATGCAATGATGATCTTCTCTTGTTATCGATGAAAGTGAATGTAGAAATCTCGACCTACGCATGCACGCGTGAGAGGGCCCGTGTGCGCGTGTGAGCGGTGTGGGGTCGCGCGCCCTCAAGCGTGCTTCCGCCGCTGCGCTCGCCGCAAGACGCTCGACGGCAGGTGCGGACAGCGACTGCGCACAAGCCTATAAATATGCTCTGAAACTTCCTTGTCGCAGGCTTTGATAATCGACCGCGTCATCGGGTAAATAGATTAAGCGTCGACGAAAGCGAGAGAAACGCGGTAATGGAGTTAAGTGAAAGTGTTGTAAATCCTCGACGCTCCGCTCGCAGTGGACGTTCCGACAACGAGCCCATCGAATTATATTCTAATGGAACGCTTTATGTTTGCGAGGTTGTCGAAGCGGCGTGTGCGCGCAGAGCTTCCGGCGCGCGGAGATGCGCGTGAGAACAGCCTTCCGCGCCGCCGCCCATCGCGCATGACCAGGCCCCCTTTCGCTCTCGTCTCGCTGATGGGCGGATGTCACGATCGAGTTTCGATTGCTCTCTAATTGGATTTCATATCTGTTATATATGATTGGAGGTGCTCTTTCAACGCTACGGAGTGTGGATCCACTTTGTCTTCAGTATTAGTCGTTCTGCCATGTACGTCGTAAGCGATGTAGGATCGAAGGCGTCACTGACCAATGACGACATCTGTCGAAACTCGGAGTTGCTTTTTGGCTATTGTTTATTTGGCGCCAGTGCTCGGTCCACTCGTCAGTTAGTTTATTTCCGTGCGTTAGTTATTACAGTTTTACTAGACATCATTGGAGTTTTTATTTACTGAACATCGTAATACTCATAAAAATCATTAACTAAGTCAATACAAAGCATGAAATTGTTGTGAAGCAACCGATAGAGAAAGTACCGCGGGGGCGCGGGGGACGGCGGCGCCGACACGGCCGCTGCTCGCTTTGATAACATAATGAATTTGATACAATTGCATAAAATTCTCAATCCGTCAATTATTGGCCGCTTTAAGCTCCGGCGGCGGCCGCGCGCCTGCGCCGCCGCCGGCGTCTTCGCGGTTGCGTAGGCGTTCGTTTACTGACGATAGTTGCATTATGATTTTTTGGTAAATTAATTAAGACTAAACGCAATTTAATGACTTCATTTTATTGCAAGACAAAAAACGACTAAATGACCTTAAATTTCTGAATAATATTTTTCTAAAATTCGAAAGTTGCCCTCTGTTGTCGGTTATTTAGTTTTGTAGTATTTATTAGTTAATTTGAAATATGTATTATACATTTTTCTTATAATTGAATACGTCTAATTCTTTTCGAAAACGGATGTTATGAAATCTAAATCTAGCTTACGAGATTATTTTACAAATCTAAATAGCATTCATTCTTTAAGCAACTACTTAGGCTTATTATTATATTACAGGTTAAACTTCAAATGATTCACAAACTAATCATATTCAAGATTTGGGTTAAAAATATTTTAAGCAGTGGAAGACGAGGTCACTACTACCACGGGGTGCACCACTCGCAATACGAGATAGTGTCAGTTATTTTTTTTTGCGATGCGACGAGAAAAAATTAGTGAAACATGTGCAATACCTACTCAGAATAAAATAAAGTAAACGCAAAATAGAAAATCGTTCATTTGTATTAGGTATAGCTCTCGATTTGCACTGGACTAGCGTGGAGGCCTTGCAGTCCGAGCCTCTTAACGAAATGAAAAAAATGTGGGAAAGTATGTCTTAGCAGTGGGACCATTGAAGGTCTGATATAACAATTAGATATGAATAAAAATACCTACTGTCTTCAGATTATGAGTCTAAACATATATCTATGTGCATAAAAAAATATTCAATAAAATGTCGGAAATGTATATATAAGATTTTTCCTTACAAAGAACGTTACTACCCTAGATTTTACTAAAGAAAAATAGTTATCCAATCGTGCATTTTTATTTCAAAATACTGAATCATGTTTTAAATAAAGTAATCTTTAATGTCAAACTAATTATTGTACTTATCGACAAATATTATCATCGAGTTAAAAGTTTTCAAAACGCTAATTAAGAGAAAGTGGATGTCAAAGAAACCCAACAATAAGTGTTGTTAACATAATGGAGAATCCGTGCATGGTTTGAGGAGCGGATTGATACAGGCACTGCGATCCCTATACAGGGGTTTCAGAACTTGCGTCAAAATAAATGGAGCATGCACTGACTGGTTTGACACATGCAGGGGTGTCAAACAGGGATGTATAGCTTCACCGTGGCTATTCAACCTATCCATGGATAGCTGTCTGTATGAATTGAAAGAGTATGAGTGTGGACTAAGAATGATTGAGCTGTACGTCAAATTCCTCCTGTACGTCAACGACCGAGTAATCCCTGCGCCGTCACCGTGGGGCTGCAGGGGATGATAACTAAAATGAATAATTCTTTTATGAAAAGAGGTATGAAAGTAAATGTCAGCAAGAATAAGGTCATGGCGTTTGAAGAAAACGAAAACACGACTGAATGCGATGCATACATAGGTGACAGAGTCGACAGACTGAAAGAGTTTTTATACTTGGGTACTCTATCTACAAATAACGGTAAATGTAATAGAGGTATTGAAATTAAAGTAAACGTAGAAAATAGAGTGAGTGGGGGCTTTGTTTGATTTTACGAATAATAAAAATATCTTAAAACAAGCATTTTTGACTGTTCGTAATAAAGTTTTTGTTTCTACGCTTATACATAGTGGCGAAAGTACATAGGATAGGCAGAAGAAAATGAAAGAAAAGTCGATCCAAAAGATCGCTACGTAGTACCTACTACGCGGGGAGCGAAATGTCTTTGAAAGGTAGGTGTAAAAATAGAAATGTCAGAGTACAGGGTGGTTTGAAAAAAGATGTAGCGAATAAAGTAGAGAGAGATGGAGTGAGAGAGAGGGAGGGAGAGAGAAAGAAGGAGATATGAATAACCATTTTGGAAATCCTAAGGCTTTGATGGGTTAAGTTAGGTAAACGATTCGTTGTCCATCTGTAATTATTGGATTTTTCGTCAAAACCCAAAATTTCAAATGTGTATAAAAAACATACAAATGCACATCATTAAAAGAAATTATGACATGTATATAATTATATTAATTTTGTGTAATATCTAGAAATCACTCGTTCACCGATGATTTATTTCAAGCCTTTGTTCAAAGCTCGGCGGCCTCGGACGCGAAATATTTCGAGTGTGTAGTTGTAAGTCTCTGCCACTATGTACTTAGTCAGACGGAAACGTAGCTCACACGCGAGAGGAGGGAAGAGGAAACGCCAATTAACAGCTTCACATTGAAGCGTTAGAGAATCGCCAACGCAGCCTTTGGAAGTTGTAATTGAGGATAATAAAACAGTTAGCTGTTTCTCTATGGTTTGCTTATTTGATATTTTAGATTTATACGTATACGTTCATTATAATTATAGATTTGGACTTTAAAATTCAGCAAGTTAACATGTCCTCTTTTCGATGTTTCATCTTATTGACGTTTAGTTTCTTTAGCAATGGTTGTATTTGATTTTACGCAGTTTTTCATTATTTACTGAAAGCGAATTGTATACTGGACACCTTAATTTAGTAATTATATTTGCATTGTAATAAAAACTTTGCAATTGAAAATCATAGTACGTCAGAGCATTAAAGGCTATTTTCTTTTGTAATTATAATGCTACAAATATGATTGAAAATGAAACAAAGCGCTTATTGGTTAGAATATATGTAAATATATTTTTAAGTACTAAAGTTCAAGATAAACTAACATAATGATAATCTCCGCGAAAATATCTAGTTGATGGTTTACGAAGAACAGTCTTTTATGTGTTTTGATCGTGCGTCACTGATCTAGCGCTCAAATGAATTTTAAAACATCAAGTCTACTGGCGATCCCAAGGCTGTTCGTCAATGGTGTTGACGTGATACGAAAAGTGAAGGAAATCCCGGCCTCGATAGCCACCGCCCGAACAATACGCGGCGCCCGCCGCCGCCCGCCGCCGCCGCCGCCCGCCGCGCGACTCGAGCGGCCTTTGTGCCGACGCCCGCGCGTGATTCCGGCCGCTTAACGAGCCCCTATTGATTACTAATCGACATTTCTTCGTTTTCTGGCACGACACCTGCGACTGTTACTTTTGTTTTTTGCTCAATCGTGAATCGTGAAATTGTGTGTCGGTCTAACTAATGTATTAGTGAACCGGGTTCTACTTGATCGAACGACAACTTCTAGTCTGGCTTCAAACTGTAAAGTATGTAAGCTTTTAGTTTGCTCGATAATGCAATAATATTTTAAAACGACAATGGAGTACACACAATATAATAGAGAGTAAAATAGACAAACACCGAAAGATGCCGTAATAGGCGGCGCGCGCGCCGCGGCGGTCATGGGTTGTCGGCGGCGTGTGCAATTTGCATGTGCAACCCCGTAGCCGGTGCACGGGCGTCACTCAGCGGAGCGAGCCACTACGGCCCTCCGCGCCCCAAGACGCCGGTGCTGTGTAACTGAAGCACGCGACCCGTTCTGAGCGTGCCACGCCTCGAAAGGAAAAGCCACAATGTGGAATTTTTAAATCATTATCCAAAAATTTTCATATTACTAATCAGTGTTTTTTGCAAAGAAAATTTGAAATAATTGTGTATTTCTTTTGATTAAACATTTTTTTTAAACACGCAAAAAAACGTTTTTTCTAAACACATTTATGTTTGAATCGAATTTTTATCACGTCACTGCAAAAGTGCTCCGACAAATCGTAGCTAGTATAACTCAGTTAAGTCATTCTGACGTACACTCGAGGGAGCGCGAATACAATACGATTTTTGGTATTTATTATTTGTGCAGCTTTTTAGGTCCTTCCTATAGTTAGAAATTATGTAGTCCAACACTCCTCGCCTGGTGGAATAACAGTTAATCCCTATTTTCACAAATAAGTCTCCGTCTTGAATACGCTTTAAGGTCCAATCACTTCTCTAGATGCTACTGCAGGTGACCGATTCAATTTTTTACCTACTTCTAAACTTATGGATAAATCGACTTAATCAACTGGCTATCGTCTATGACTTTCTATCGCAGGCTGTGTATACAATTTTTTAAGTCGTTCGCTTAATTTATATTTCAAATAATTATTTTTCATATACAGCACATGAATAATGCATTACTAACCATTACAATACTTTATTTAAGGTTGAGAATTTTATTTCACTTTAAATCCTGCACCTGACTCAAAACTACTAATGAACATTGTCACGTTAGCGGCTAACGTTATCGTCGAAACACGGGGAGAGAAGTTTAATTTAATTTATTTGAAAATTTATTAATAAATTCGCACACGGGCAGAAGTCAGACCCGAAAGTTTCTGATTCGAAACGAACACACTGCTTGAGCACTGAGCTCCTACCGCCGCAGGTTTCGTAACGACTGGTTTCTAATCTAAAAAAACGCAGATGAAATATTTTAATGTTTTTGATAAATTTTCAAACATTAATTTTCTTTTCCATCTTGAATCTGAAAATATGATACATAAAATGACACGTCATCTACGCCGTGTCCGACTGCACCGACTCATTGGCCATTTTATATTTTTTCAAGATAACTGAGTACAAGTTTCGTAATTGTGATTGTAAGAGTATCTTCGGGTTATGTCGGAACATCGAAGAAAAACTACCCGGTTTAATTTTTTTTTTTTTTATTTTACACGTTCGATTCAAAAACGAAAATAATGACGTATCGGTGAATAAATATTACCTTGCGCACGCGCATGCTGCAGGACAGCCAGCCACAGGGCCAGGAGCGGCCGGGCCAGGGCGGGCGGCGCGCGCCCCCGCATGCCGCCCACGCCGCGCCGCTCAGCGCGCGGGCCGCCTCTCGGCCCGCATCACATTATACTCTTCCTCGAACACCTGTTAATCAATTATACCACATTGCACTCACATTAAGGAACATGAATATTATTTGCATACTTATAATGACCGACACTGATCTTGCAGGCCAGTTTTAAAATATCCTGAAGCCCGAAACATTATTACTCACGTTTTCAAGCTCTTTAAACTCTAAAAAAATGTTTAGATGTTGGTATTTTTAAATTTTTCGAGATAACCATAATCGAATCTGTTCTAATACGAATCCCTATCCAACGAATAGGGTATCTAATGGAGGGGGGATCGGAACGACGGAGAACGAGAAGCGGAGTGGGACACCAAAACTCTGTTTTACTGGACGAAATGCAACAGAGTAGCGGCTACTTTACGTCCTTATTTTGAGAGTATGGTATTTCACCGGTCCAGCCGGCCCATTATCGTGCTGCGGCCGAGTTGGCTACGGTACGGTTGTACCACAGGCGGCGTCGCAGGCGCTGCCTGTCCTATATATACTCGAATACTTGAACGAAGCAACCGATTTGAATGGAATTTGCAGCATTCGATGCACTTTTTGTGAGAATAAAAAATATGTAGATGTTAAAATTCGATCGGTACTGTTTGAAAGTTATTTCGAAAATCTCTTTTTTTATAACTTCTCAAGAACAATATTTTTAATCGATTTCAAAATAGCTTACATCGTTTGATGGCTTTTATTGCCTAAATTTCATTTTGAAAATTATAAAAAACGTAATCGACTTTTTTTAGAAGAAACGTCCCAATTTCGATAAAGTTTACATAATAAAGTTTGGCGTACTATGGTTACATTGTTATTTGAAACAATAAATAATTCTAGCTATTCCCGCGACTTCTTACGCAGAGAATTTATTTTAAAAAAATGAAACTAATTTTATCTAATTAAATAAATGGATTTAAAGTAATACATTATATCTAATTTCAAACTTTGTATATAATTTTATGTATGGGCATTTAAGGTATGTATTACTTTTACTACTAATAGATTACGCCGAACATCGAGTACCGGTGATCGAGGTTAAAATATGAAATACCGTGACCACATAGAAACGAAGCAGAGATAATGCGTATTTCTCTCGAAATGATTCAGATTTGGGTTAGGAGCACCCGGCGCACGCACAGGCCGTGCGCACGCTCAGCACGCGATGTCCGATGTTATTATTACTACCGTGATCACCACAACCGAACGAGCATGGACTAATTTTAGCAAAGGTTGTAGAACCGATATTCATCCCAATCATTTATGTTGCTTTGATTGAGTTAGTAACGGACTTCAGAAAAGGAGGAGGTTCTATGTTAGTATGTATGTATTTTTTATGTATGTTCAGCAATAATTTCGGCAATAGTCGACTGATTTAGAATCTTTTTTGTTTGAAAAGGTATTCTCTTTAGAAGTAGAGTAGTTCTAAAGTCACCAAATCAAGATGTGATGATGGGATCCCAGGGAAATCGAGGAATATCCTCAAATAATATGGGCACGTATAGCATTTTAGATCTTTTATTAGTATGTCAAGTTTTTGCGTATGGTAGTTATCATTTCATGTTGCTGAGCTAATAATGGAAGCCACAGCATTCCTTATCAGTTAGGAGTTAGGGGACAATACTACGATTATAGAAACTACTCTTCAATGACTATTAGTAAAACCTAGAGTATATACAGAATTAAAATTATTACTTATTAACCCACCTAGACATTTTCATTCGTTTATGTGATTCCAACGTGATAACCTTAGTAGCAACACGTCGAAACTCTTAGGAGAGTGAGTTAATTTAAATGAATTAATGAATGAATGTGAAATGAATTAATATATAAACATGAAAGAGAAGGAAAACGTGAGCTATATGCATTATAGGACATTTATATTACAAAGAATAGGTATAGTTTTATAGTTTGTGAATTTGGTAGTTGTACTCTAACTAAGAATTTAAAGACCGTAAAATTGTTACCAATGAACAATAAATCGGGATCGGAACTGATCGCTAGCTCAAAACAAAAATAAAGGGGATACCCAGACAGTTTTATTAGCTATGGCTTAATCCACATACACAGTAGTTAATTGAATTATAAAGTTATAATTAAGTGATAACTAGAAAATGTGAAATAAAATATTTTTTTTAATCAAAAGCCTTCATAAATATTTAAAATATTTAAATAATTACTTGTACAAAACTTCAAAAATAAGTAATTAATTGTTATGAAGTTGGTTTCAGCTAAAGCAAGGCAAAATAATATATAATCTATAAATATGAATATAAAATATTAAATATCAAGTCAAAAAGTCTAAGGAGATAGAGCTGTGTCTGATTTATCTTTGGTTAGAACCGACTCTGAAAACAGCTAATTAGTTGTTTTTGAAGTCTGTTTAAACAATTAATTAAATAAGATTTCTGAAAGCGGTTTTTTATTTATTTTTTAGAAATACGTACGCTGAATGGTATGAATGAACAAATACAGCTGTAATCTTAATAATAAATCTTGTATATTCGCAGGGACCCTATTGAACATGCGCACACAAAGCCTTCTAAATGAATATGTGATTGCATAGTCGACTAACATGTACGTACGTGACACTTAAAATTTTTAGAACTGGTCACTTTGAAACTGCAAAATAAAAAATAAAATATTTGAATTTAAAAAATCTTTTTAAGAATCCTGTGCCAACTTTATTATGTATATTGCATTCATTTGTCATTTGTTTTTACAAATTGGCGGCAAAAAGAATATTGTTTGTCTAACGTCAACATGAACTCAACAAGAGGAAATTTTCGTGGAATGATTTACTATGATTTTCGTTGTCATTTAAACGAATAAGAAAGTCATATCAGACTTTGATTGATCTTTCATGATGAATCTTCATCGTTTGCCACTTTTTATAACCGATTTAATGAGTTTGAACGTGGTCGCACTAATCTGACTGACGATTTGCGTGAGGGACGTCCTACGGCGACGACCGAAGGCAGCATCAGTGCTGGGCGGCTCATGATTGAGACTGACAAAAGAGTGACCTATTAGCAGATTCAGACAAACTTAAGCATAGGTTTGAATTAAGTGCACAGAATCCTTCATAAACATTGAGCGATCGGGAAGCTTTGCTTTTTAGAATATATCATTACAACTATTACAACTTAAACTTTTCAAAACAAATAAGTAACAAGGAGATAAATTGACTTACTATTAGAGGTCGCCACAAATTTGTGAAGCGTAACACCGTCGCTAAAGTTATATTTTTTATTAATTAAAATTTAACAAAACCGAATTAGACAGTCACTTTTAATAGGAAACTACGTACTGCAATTCTAAAGCATAAAAAACCAAAAGGCCGATTTCTTGAATTTCTTCACAAGTGATTGTATTTTTCAAGTTTCATTGGTTATTGACCGGAAAATATTCAAAAACTATTTTGTTGTTTTTTCGTTCCTATTACATTAAATCATTTTCTTGAAGTTGAAAGGCATAAACTTCATTAAATTAATTATCTGCACAATGGTATGCATTTTCATGCATATAGCTTATAAACAGTTGTTGACAAGAGGCGAAAAAAAATTTTCTATCGTAAAGCACTCCAAATGCTTCTCTTTATTAGTCGTGAAAAATTGAAAATAACATGAAGTTATTTTGGAGAGGTTTTTTTAATTGTTAAATTCTGATTTTCTGTTATAACTATAGCTGTGGGTATGAAGTTCGTTTTTCACGTAACATAATATTTGATTAGGGCCTTAGGGAAATGATTGTTATTCTATTTGAATACACCGATCTAGTTCTAACCGCCGCAATAGACGTAAAGCACGGCGGAGGCGGCGGCGCGGGCGCAGACGCTCTGCGTAAATTGCGGATGCCTCAGATTGCGAGCGCCTCGAGTAGAAAGCGGAAAAAATTCTAAACTGTAAACAATTTCACTTTCTTTGAAGAACCTTGTTAGCATGTGTGGCTAATACTTGCCACTGTTATATGTTGGGCATCCTCTAGGGCTTAAATGACTTCTTAAGTCTCCGAGTCCTATCGTGCCGTCTAGTTTCCCTTATCTACGTCAAGTTTTGTTAGCCTACTGTAAAATTACTTCAACATATAACCTTATCTCAGATTAAGGAGTGTAAACGTCAAGCTCTCACTGCAGGTCCAGGGTTATTAAGGGCCATGACCACTAACGCATTGACAATGGCTGCGTCGACGGCATGTCGACAATAAAGACAGCATTTTGCTACCGAGTTGACGTTTTGAAGTGTATTTATTTTGCTTTAAATTCACACTTTACATTTTTGTAATGTATTTCTATTATTATTTATAATATTTATAACTATTGTTGTATTTCATTCAAATCGAGTCTATATTCATTTCGTCTTCTTCGAGTAAATTTAAATTTTTGTAACTAAATAATTTTTCAGATAAACTGTTCTCGAAAGAATTTTAACTGCTAGGTTGGAAAGCACAGAATCGATTAGTTGAAAATTTTTTCTAGTACCTTATGATGTACGTAAGACGATACCAAAAACGAGATTTATAAGGCTTCAATCACTTTCCAACTTTTCTATGCAAATCAAGATGTACACGTAGTATAAGCGTTTACAATTCATTATGATAAATGATTACAGTACATCGCACGAAACTTTGCCACTGTGAAGTTCGTCACGAAAGTGTCGCATGGTGTAACATAGGAACGTTGTGAAGAAGATGACAGAGTCGGGGAGCATAATACCTGCACAGTATATCATTCGCAGCCAATTCAGAGTGGCAAAGTTTCGTGCGTTATATACTGTACCTAGTCTTTGCTATTATTATCAGTTACGAGTGAGTCAGCAATGATCGATTACTTTTAAAACAACAAAAAGCCACAAATAAATATGCGGCTTTTTTCACGATTTCTTGATGCCATATGTTAGAAGATGCACGTCGCTGGCGCGTCGGCACCGGCGCCGGTGCTGACCGAGTTGCACGTCGCGCTCCGCCGGCCGCACGCCGCAGCCGCGCGTGTTCGCTCGCTCGGAACCGCTTACCGTGTGTTACACACGGGCCGTACCCGGAGCAGGCCCGTTCACGACATGCATCTACTTGTCGACTAAATTGTCAGAATCAAAAGCGATGGTTTTGCGTATGAACTTTCGTTGTAAAATATAAATATTGCTCAGTTAGATAAGTTTCAGGGTGAATTATTTGACCTCTACTCTTGGACTAAGCTTCATATCATTTATTTAAAGTTTTTAACACCGGAGGTAAAATAACTAGTGTATGTTGCGCTGCTATCACAGGAAAGAATTGATTAATGCAAATTATTATTATTATTATTAAGAATAACTATTTCAAATAAAAACAATATCGCTAATAATATTTATTTTCCGTACGCTTGTTTATCTACACATGTAATAAAATTGTAGAATCGTCATGTCGTGTCTGTACACTGTAAATATTTGCCAAAAACTGATTACGGATGATGTATAGGGTAACAAAAAAAATTAACGAGGTGTTTCGAGGGGCACCCGATAGGCACGAAGTTCCTTTCGTCATACACTATATATTATTAAAAACTGGTCAAGAGCATGTCAGACCATGCTCATTGTAGGGTTCCATCTGTAGGTTTCATCTGTAGTGTATTTCTTTGTACACTACTGAAAAAAGTACGTTGTTACACTTTTTCCATGTTTTGCTGCACAGAATAGTTATAAGTACTTTAGTCGCATACAACTAAAAAAAACAAGTAGGTATGTCGACTATTACTATTAAACTAGTGTGAACAAAAGTGCATCAGCAAAAGAGCGTATCTTCAGGGCGCTTAGGTCCTTTTGTTGAGAAGCGCAGTTTTTCGGCAATAACTCAAAAACAGTATATTCAATCATGTTCAAAATAATTTTAGTTGATAGTAATTATTAAACGTCTTTATTTTCGTGATATTTTGTAGGGGCAATTTCTGCAAGTTCCGGAGTGATTATTTCCGGAATTATTCACGTAAACAGAAAAAATGCTAAGAAACCTTAGAGCGTTTTTTAAAAAAACTGTCGAAATATGTGCCATACGTTGATGCTTGCTGTAAGAAGTTTTTTTTCCAGCTTCTGTTACATGTATGGAGTGCCCCCTAGAAATATTTGTTTTTGTTATTCAATTACTAAACTATGTAGCGGCTTATACAAGACACCTACACTATAAATTTCATGAATATGTGTCTCGTAGTTTTTGAATAAAATACCTGTGCTATATGGACGGACAGACAGACATGACGAAACTATAAGGGTTCTGTTTTTGGCATTTTGGCTCGGAACCCCATTAAAAACGTAATGAAGGAATGGTAATAATTTATTTTTAATTATAAATTTTTGAAAATCAACATTTTATTGTTGATTATTATTACAAAAATATAAACAAATTATAAACTTAATCAGTACATTGAACACTTACGAATATACTGGTAATACGTACATCGCACGATTACACTACAGTAATATACATGTTGTATATGCATGTATACGTCAACTGTATACGCATGTACGTATACAGTTGACGCGCACGAGGCACGACTGTACAGCAGTAATGTACTTGTACATAGCCACACGCTTGCAAACAAACCATAAGAAGGTAAACGGATCTAGAGGAACAGTTGCTGCTCGGCGCCAAGTACACGTTCACCAAGTTCTCTCTCTCAGTCTCTCTGTCACAAAAGTGTCACTTTTTCCCTTGTAACTCCCAACCACCAAAAGCGCGATAAGTAACTTCGTTCCAAATATTATAAGGCTGTTTTTAAAATATTTGTCAGTCTAGTTGAACACATTAATCTCCTAAACTATGAGACAAATTTTCATGCGATTTTCACGGGTAAATCGAGCATAGCTTGGGGCAACGTATAGACTTTATTTTGTCAAATTCAGGTCACGGAAATTTAATTTATTTTTAAAATGTAACTGCACCCGTATGAAGCTGGATCTGGCACATTTAGCTTTTAATAATCGTACATAAGCACACTAGGCAGATATTTACTTTTCCAACATACACACATGCACGCGCACGCGACATGTACGCTCGCACACATACACACACTCATCCACGCCTATTCGCGCTCACCTAGGTGCTTGTACTACGTACTGATTGTTTCTGTTTTTACGACAACGATTCGTTGTCTTGTTTTGTATAACGACGAAAATCAAAAAATAGGCCGATGCGAGTCCGACTATGCGTAGTCAACGGATCCCTTAGTCGCCTGTCCCAATATGCAGACTTATAAGGAGGTTTTTTGTTCTTTACTATAAACCTATAAATTCAGTTCACGATTTAAAGGCTAATAACGTCTAAAAACGAGCCAACATAAGACGAGTGTTAAGGATGTTATGATTTTATATTTCTATAATTTTACACAGTTTCTTAAACTTGTATTTACCGGTTTATACGGCTAATAACGTCATCTAAGTAATTTTGAATGGAGTTTATACGAAATTTAGCTTTTTATAATATTATACTTCTCCAAGTACATTTTAATAGTTGATCCACTATTACCCGTTAAATTGTAAAGCCTACTTAGCCGTTTTTGGAAGAAGTTCCCAATCACACGACACGCCGCGAGCTAGGCAGCAAAAATACCATTACGTAAGTGTTAGCGCGGTATACGATATTTTAAGTATAGCATAACTATTTTGACCAGAGAATCAGTTGTACAATTTAGCTCAGCTGTTTAATCAAATCTGTCCTAGCATTTGGTTTTATTTTTGTTTATTCAATTACTTTCAAACTTTTTAATTAATATCATTGTTTCTTTTAATATAATTAGCTATACATTTATATTAACAGTAATAATTGCATTATAATTTTAATATGTAACTTCGAAAGGAACGGAATAGTTTTGAGGAATTTCTAAAAATATTATTTGCTGAAACATTTTATTTGCGATCACACATAAAGAAATATATATACAAAAAGAAAGACATACTTTTGAAACTGTTTTAAAATAATGAAATAATGTTTAAAAGTTTTAATATTTTATAATATAGTTTATAATATATAACATCCATCAATAATCCAAAGGAACGTCATTCCACTGGATATTCCTGAGACATTACCTGTCCTTGTTCTGTCAATTTCATTATGCATATTAATGTGATTTTTTTCACATTTCCAAGAGTAACCATTTAGCTGGGGGCGGGACGCGTGGGCAGGGCATGGCTAACAAAATTTGGCGTTCTAAAGTTTAATATTTTGCAAATGGATGACTAAATTGAAAAATAGTTCTCATAGGCCCATTGTTTTTTAATGAGCTATGGAACGATATCCCACAACATAAGTTAGGCGAGAAAAAAAATTCGTACTTAGTATACGTATAGAGAAGGTACTCTAATTTTTTTTTTTTGATTTCGTTTTACCACTTTATTGGTATCAAATTAAATAAAGTACGCATACCAAATTACAGTTTTCTAATACTAAAAGTATAATAGACAAAAGTCCCTAAATAAGAAAATATTTTAAATAATATATACAGATGAAATAAATAAATAAAGATTAAAATAAAATATTTATGTGATGGTTTACATAAGGCATCTCTCTGTACAATTTCATCAAAACCTATAAAAAATGTCAAGAGTTATAAGGCAGTGACATACGGGCCGACGGACAGATGGCGAGATGGAAAGGACGAAATTACTTTGTCTTTAGTTATGGAATTATAAATATGAAGTAAGGGGATATGCTTGTTGTATAATATGATAAACTTTTTGATGTGCTATCTCCCTAAGCAATCAATATACGCTTATTTTTATTCTAAAAATACATAACTGTACCTATCATGGTAATTGTAAAATATAAAATGACCTCTGCGAGGCTCGTTCTGATCGCGTTTGACAGTCGGCTAATAAACAAGCTTCAAAACTTTTTGTGGCAAACGTGTAATGGCAAAAATAAGACGTAGTCTTTTTTTTAAATTGTCCTTAAAAAATTTTGTAAGCAAATGTTTTATAAAGCTATTAACAGATTACACTTATTCATATAACACTGAATACCCTTAAACAAATAATAAAGTCAAGGAAGTTTCTATTTAAGAAAATCTTTTGTGTTTTAAGATATCAATCAACCCCCAATAGAGGCGAGGTCCGGTCGGTCAGAGGTCGGCGGCCCGAGGGGGCGGCCCGAGGGGCCGGCCCGGGGCCGAGCGCCGACAGGTGGGCCCGGCGTCCCCACACCTCACCACCACCGCCACTCGGAACATCCCCGACATCGGCATAGGTTCTATAATGACCACACATACATAACGTATGCCGTACAATTGTTGGTGGCGCTGTAATAAGCTTAATGCTATTAAAAAAAGCAATATATTTGAAAGAGTAAATACTCAAAACCGTTTTGAAAATCTAGTCGTATATTTATACAATTATTATTTAAGTGTATGTGAACTAAGTACATTTGAAGTATGTGACTAAATTGTTACTTAATGAAATTAAAAAATAAATAAAAAAAACACCTGCCTGTGAAAATGAACTAAAAGGCCGACGTAAAAATCATCTAATAAAATATGACAAATATTTGCAGTCTTAGGCTTACAGGTAGCAAGAGGTACAGTTATGACATATTGTTATTAATTAATTGTTAATAAATAATAAATTCAGGCTGGGTATTTTTAAAACAGAAATTATTGCTGTAAAATGGTGTAGAAGACATTAATTTTGAAAGACTTATTTAGTTATACACAATATAGTGTGCAATTTTTTTCTGTTGTTGTTGTGTTGCTGTTGTCTGTGCTGTTGGAATGTTTCGATTGTATAAGATTTACCTCTATATAAAAAGAGAGTTATTAAACAATTACACAAAAAAGGTATTACACAATTTCCGAATATTTAGAAGACAAACATCCCTGGGCAAAAATGGCTCGACTTCTTACCGGGATGTTTCGTTCATTAATGGTTTTGTATGTTCTTTGGCTATGCATGATGAAATTAGAAAGAGCTAAATTAAGTTCCTAACTTATACTGTTCGAGGAAAAACTGCTTTCCGAACGAGCGTTAAAGTATAAATTCGTAAAACATTATAACGTATTTCAAGTGTTATCTTATAACCTATGAAATAAACATATTTTGAATTTGAATAAATAATCCTACATACATATATACGCAGACACGCGTGAAAAACATAGGTAACCCTGTATTTGGTGTCGCGTAGTCGGGTAAAAAGATAATCTGAATAATCCAAAAAGACTTTTGGAAATTAATTAGAATAATGTGAGGCGTCAAAGTGTTGACAGAAGGTGTAATAACTTCAGTTTATTACCAACTGTCATTTCAAAATAGGTAACTTTAAGCATACAAGTTGTATACATTTTAATGATCAACTATTGAACAAATTAAATTTGTTACTTCACTCGATATACTATATGTTTGGAACAAACAAATGTTTCAAGACGCCTAATTTGGGGTAAAGATATGAAATCAGTTTTTTTATAATCTTAATATAGTCAGTGACCCCTGCGCCACTAAAGCAAGTCTAACAACGTACAGATATCGAAATCGGTTTATAAGTTCAGTAGCCAGGAGGGAATATAAAAGCGAACATACACATATGCGTATACAGACGAAAAACATAGCTCTCCTTTCATGCTCCGCCGCACTCGGGTAATAAAAAGCTAGTCAGTGTTTAAAAACGATGACTAAATTAAAGGCCTTTTAATTCAAAATTACTTTCAAATACGTAAACATACGTATTTTTAGTGCGTTTTGATAAACACTAAATTTAACTAATAATACAGAACAATATTTACCTCTGACACGATAATCACACTTTATAAGAACACTAAATTCGATATTTTCACTTCACTTTTCCAAACAAAACTACAGTGCGTACTGAATACACTTTGGACGGTTCGCGCCAATGAGCGTCTGAAACAGTCGTCGCTTACGACTGACGGCCACGAGTACGCACGGCGTGACTGGCGAGGTGGTGAGCGGCGCCGGGGCGGCGGGGCGCGCCCGAGCGCGCGCGGCGGGGGCTCCGGCGCGGCCTGACTCACCCCGTACAACCAGCAATGTACAGGTTCTTCACAACATTGAAATAAAATCTCATGTATTATGATATCGATTTCACTTTATTGAAGAATTTCAAACGCAGTCTATATTAAACTATTATTTCCAATGAAAATCAATGCTGGCGTAATCGACTCTTCACTCGACGAAGTTTTGAATCATATCCCGACAATATAAATGAATGAAATATTGACAATACTCACTTACGTGCATGTGAATCCCTACTGATATTATGAATGCGCGAGTGTCGGTCGCTTTATCCTTATTTCAAGCAGCAACGGAACAACGAATCACCTACTTTTTCACATGAGAGAGCTTGCGCCGATGAGCGAGGTAAGGTACTTTTCTGTAGCGTAAGTTTGTAGTTAACTCCCCACACTAATACAGCTGAACGTATTCCTTCTATATTTCATGTACCTTACCTATGAAATCTAGTTAATACAATAACATAACAGCGAACGTGTTCGGTTTCTTTGTTTTTTACGCTAAAACAACCGAACGTATTAAAATTATGAAATATAGCGGGGAGTGAATCCAAACGAAGCAGAAGCGATATCGGTCGAAACAATGCTAACCATGCATCGCTACATGAATATGTGCCTAATTCTTGAACAATGCGACCCGAAAGCGCGGAGCCGCAGCCGGGACTAGAGAAATATAAGTTTGAGTCTGTCATTAAGCCAAAGCCAAATCTAACTTTAAGAAGTATTCGCAATTTGTAATGCAAATGAAAAAAATGTAGATATATCAACGTTTTTTAAAATGAACTCAAAGGATAAAAGCGAGAGTAAAATTTTATAGTGAATTTGTAAAATATTTAAAACCAAAAACTTAATTAGTAGTATAAACCTTTTAATATAAATAAAATTAAAAAAAATCATAAAGCAAAAACCAATCTCAATTTACCCCTTTAAATATTTACATCTAAAAAGACTTACATAGTAACTACATTAATAATAATAATATAAACTCACGTCTATTTCTGAGAAAGGTAGGCAGAGGCTATAGATTTTCGCATGGTAGGTACAATCTTGGCATATCTCTCTTTCTTCACTGACATACATCAATCTTTAAATACAAACTCATCAGTTTTTGGTGCTTAAACTTAGTCCCTTTTTGGGTTCCGAGCCAAAATGGCAAAAAACGGAACCCTTATAGTTTCATCATGTGTGTCCGTTCACAATGCCTGTGACGTACGTCCATATCCGCATGTCACAGGCATTTTATTTAAAAACTACAAGACATATATTGATGAAATTTATGGTTTAGGTGTCTTGTACAAGCCGCTTCTTAGTTTGGTGGTTAAATATCAAAAACAAATATTTCTAGAGGGGCACTCCATACATGTATAGAAACTGAAGTGTCCAAAAAACATAATAAAAATAAAGAATATAGCGCTTAATAAATAATTTTAAAGAAAATTACTTTGAACGTGATCCAATATACTGTTTTTGAGTTATTGCTGAAAAACTGTGCTTCTCAACAAAAGGACCTAAGTGTCATGAAGATACGCTCTTTTGCTGATGCACTTTAGTTCACACTAGTTTAATAGTAATAGTCGACATACCTACTTGTTTTTTTAGTTGTAGGCGACTAAAGTACTTATAACTATTCTGTGCAGGAAACATGGAAAAAGTGTAACAACGTACTTTTTTCATCTGTAGTGCATTTATTTGTAAGAATGGCTTTGAAACCCTATAATGAGCATGGTAGGACAAGCTCTTGGCCAGTTTTTAATATAGCACTCGTTTGGTCTGCATAGGATTTTCTGGGGCGACCTTTGCTAACGTTTCCACCACGCACATTCGCTAAATATATTTGTTTCATCAGTTTACTTTATAGAAGAAATACAACTTTTCTCAGGGTCAACCTAAATATTTCAGATATACTGTACGTAGGAAATATGAAAACCGTAAACGAATTCTACAATTTATTATTTATCGTCTTTTCAAAAAAACTTTCGGTCTGCTTCTATTTAAAATGTCATGTGTCTAAATCAGTTTTCGAAATAGATTTTCCAGCCGCCATCAGAAACCTTTTCAAATGTTTTCTCAAATGAAACCAGTCTTTATTTGGCAATGAAAACCGTTTTCCTTACGTTAAGTTTATTTTAGCGAATCTTTTAAAATGTCACAAAACTCCAAATCAGCCCAGATCAGACAGAAAGGTGACCTGTAAGTTTGATTGGCGTGCCGTCCAGAAAATTCTTTGTTTTGAACGGCGTGTGCGCAGACACGCTGTTGTGGTGAAGCAGTAGTCCACGAAGGCCATTATTGGGCCGCTTTCTTCAGCACAGCAGCAAAAAGGTGTGCAAAACATTTCATAACATACCAATGTAGATACATGGACGCTTCTTTTATCTCATCAAAGTACCTACACCAAATAACTCATCGAAGAAGAAAACTTGTGATCAACATTTAGACCGCACTTCTAGATCGTTTCTCTTTAGTGTGTATTGATTCATTTTGAAACAACTACACGGACGACTAACACTTCATATCTGGATCTTACTAACAAATCCAAGATTTGTCGCCAGAAATGATTTCGTAAACAAGCCGAGTCGAGCATTTATTCGATTCGATTAAATATTTTAAATTAAATTTTTCATTGCCAGCCTGTTTTCTCTGTAATATCCGTCAGAGCGGCCACTTCTTTCTTGCGCCAGTCACTCGACCGCGCCGAAATTCATTGAACGAGCGGTAAACAGTCGCGTTATAAAGGGACGCCATTCAAAATATTTAAAATATTTTTTTCAGTTTTTGTTCAATTTCAATTGTTTGTTCAAGTTCAATTAGTTGACATTTGAAATCATATAAATTCATCACACGAAAATGTTCTGGTTGTAAATTCATTTTTCAGTGAGCAGATTATCTATATTTTATTTTTCCTCGTTAAAAATTTGAAGAGTAAGAATTTGAAATGTTCATGTTTTTCTAATAAACAAACAAATGTTACAATTCAGCAAAATCGGCTAGTGTTTATTTATTAAAAAACTATTTTTTGGAAAACATTTTGCGTTTTTTGGTATTAAATCAAACCTCATTTTTACCCTCCTGGGTACATCACTTATTATTTTGATTATTCCAGTAAAAGATTGAGTTCATATTAAAATCTGATCGTAGGTATATTGCAAATATACCTACATTAACGAAAGAAACATTATATATTCTGCCATTGTAAAATAAATGTAGCAAGAGGAATAAGATTCTATTTTGAAGTATGCGTGGTTGTTCACTTTATCTGTGAATTGTGATTGGTTAGAATATTCCAGAAAACATTTAAGATTTGTTTGTTTATGTCATCCATGTCACGTTTTCGAGCTTTTTTTAAAGTTAAAGATGAAATGTTTATGATACTGTTTTCATTTAAGGAACATTCTAGACCACTCTCTACCTGAAATAGAAGTTCGGATCTTGGGTAGTCCACCACCAATTCCCAAACGAAGTGCAATCTATATTAAATTTTGTGTTTAAGCAGTTAAAGGTCTTGTACAGGTTCCGTAGTGCCATAACATAGTTGAATATACATTTTTTGTTTGTTAGTGCTTACTTTTCTTACTTGTCCGTCCTCGGATTCCGTTACTGGTAGATCGTAATTTTATTATATGTCAAATATCAATGATACATTTTTTATACGTACTATACATTTTCGGAATCTGTTAACTAAAAACTGTCATTTGATTCCAAATTCGATACATTTGTAATAATTTTTTGTGACACGCATTATACATGTCATATCCACCATGTTGGATTTAATATAAGATCATATAGTCTATGATAAGCCTAATTCTAAAATGAATCTAATGACTTCTGATTTTGTCCAAAGACGCTAAATAGCATTGAAGGTACATGGGACTTGACAAATAATGTATGGACAATAGTTTACTCTTATAGTTAACGTTATTATTTGCGTTTTTTGTTGATGCTGCCCCTCCATAGATCGGTAAAAGCAGTAAACTAGTTCAAAGTAGGTAATTCATTCCAATTGATAGAAGCTGAACGAAAAGTATAGTATTTATCTTATTATTTCTTAACCAGAGATTTTATTATTTATCGGCTTACCTCTCGTCCTTCAGACCACTTAGAAGTGTCGGCGTCTCAGCCGCTTACGTACAGCAGATAGCCCACTCAGTCTCGACCAGGATCCCGATTGCGGTCCCGTTTTCGATTCCCTACTAGAGCAACCCACATTTTTACACCAAAAACTCACGTAATGCCGCAAATGTTTTTGTTATAAAACGATCTCACTTAGGCTCTTCAATACGATCCCTGTCCTGCTCACGATTTCGATCCTGAACCGATATTGATCTTGAATCTCTCTTGAACATTTACCACTTAACCAATTGCCATAAGTAAAGAGTTTGTTCTATGATCGCTCGAGCGAGGTCATCAATAAAAGTTAGTATCTTTATAGACCATAACCTGTATGTTTCAGATAATTCTGTTCTGCCGTTAAAGCGTGATAGAGTAACAATCATTTAAACAACGAAACATTCAAACATACAAAGCTTCACATTTCTAATATTAATAGGATTGTATAGTTTACCTTCCATCGGTGACTTCTGCATGGACTTATACTAGGTAAAAATAAAAAAAAAAGATGTATTGCAAAATTTTTCAAAATCAAATCATACCAAAAATAGCTTTGCATCGTAGGTAATACAATTACACTTGAAATACGTCATTAGCGAATAATTTTCGACATTGACGTTACCAAATGTTAATTTACCTTGAGAAGAATTGGCAAGAAACTTAAGGGTTACTCTGTTTTTGCATCGATACAAACTATTAAATAATTATAAATTAGTACTTACAGCACTTAAAATATATAAAATAACTTGAAGCAACCTGATAGCCGAGCAGTTCAATCCCATGGGTTCTTACATTCAGATATTCAAACACGATATAATAGTCTTTGTCATATAACTTTTTTTTTTATGAAAAGTTTAAATTCATAAAAGGCCAAATTTTTTATTTCAAATGGAATCTCATCATAAAATCACACATGTTGCCCCTTAAATGATTTGCTAACTTTACTTAGTGGGGGTCTATGAGCAGCAAGATCGTTCTTATTTCTAGTATTAATGTTATGGATGTCGCTCATTTTTTGGAACGATTCTATATTTCTCTTGACATGTACCAGGTTTTCGTTTACGTTACAGTTAAAATACTAATTCCTTCAAGATTTTTTCTGAAAGATACTTATGGTCTCAAATTACGAATGGCACCAACGGCCCGCTTTTACAGAACAAAAATTGTATTAACATCAGTTGCATGACCTCATAATTAAATTCATAGGTCATGAGACTTTGAAACTTAAATAAACTAGTCTCGCAGTGCTTTCACCAGTAAGTCTTCGAATTGTTTTACTTCATTAGCTGTAACATTAAGTTCTTTCGCCATATTCGCCATTTCGCCACGTAATATGAGAATTCCAACACAACCTAGCATCTAAAGTGAGATAATGAAATAAGGTTGTGTCAACAATATCCAGTATTTCGTTCTTGACCATTACGTTTGCGTCGACAAGTCAAGCACTAATCAAGGAAGAATTTAACAAATTTTGTTTCCCTTTCATTGGGAAGAATATTATAAATACTTATGATATTTTGTAAATATCAAAGGGTTTTATATTTCTTGGAAAGATTATCAAACGAATTTTTACATAAAATTTTAATAAACGCGTTAAAAATTAGCGAATATCTAGTAAGTTGTACCAAGGCTTTTTGTTCACAATATCGGTGTCCGATCCAATTCCTATTTAATATCAGTAATGTTACGTTACGTTTTTACACAACGATTATAGGTCATTTTTAAATTTTCAAATTTAAATTCAGTGATTTTAAGGCTTGTAGCCCTAGACTGGAACCGTTAGTTTTTAAACGTCTTTCGCGGTTTTTACTGTCCCGTCCCATTATACGCTTACAAGCGTCGTCTGTGAGTTAATTTATTAAAAATTGTAATAAATATTTAGTTAGTTACTACGCCTCTTCCCGGTGCACCCTTTTACCTATGATGTTATTACATCATGGTATTCCGGAAGGGTTTCAAACGAAATTTCGTAGCGTTGACATCTCTGTGTGTCTTTTGGTCGCCGCAGCCTTCGGGCTAACGGCAGGGCGTATTATTTTCCAGGGAATTTTTAGTTAGTGCGAATCGAACAAACCCCCTACGCCCTGATAGACGGACTGCCTATAATGGGTTTTTGTCTCTTTCCTCGTCGTAAGGAGAGAAACACAAAAAAAATATTTATGCTCTAAATTGAGAATTTCGCAAATTTTGTATTCTTTCTCTAAAGGATAGGTTATTTGCAGTAGATCACTTCCTTTAAGGTCCCGTACCCAAAATGGAAAAAATGACACTATTATGGTTTCATGTCCATCGGTCCGTCCATTCATGTCACAGGCATTTTACTCTGAAACTACAAGATGCATGATAATAAAATTTGAAGTAGAGGTGTCTTTTACAAGCCGCTGCTTATTTTGGTAGATAAATGATAAAAATAAATATTTAGTCGCTTATAAAGAAAAAAACAAGTATGTATGTCGACTATTACTCTTAAATTAGTGTAAACATAACTCGTAAAGTAAGTGTACCTACTAACAAAATAATGTATTATCATGGTACTCACATCTTTTTGTTGAGAAACGCGGGATTTTGGCAATAACTCAAAAACCACTCAAAAAAATTTTTAAAGCTATTGTTCACAAACTGCTCTTCTCAATATAAGTTCCATGAATATGTGCTCTTTTGTTATTACACTTTTCACGTCGTATTTTTACATTTTCCGACTGTAGTAAGTTTTTAATTGTATTCTATTGCATTTAAAATCTATTACATAATTATATTTTTAGGTAAATACATTACAGCAGTAATGCATTACAATAAAAACATTTAACAGTTATAAAATGTACTTAATATAAACTGTGTATGTAAAAAAAAGAACTGGTCGTTTCTGAATAATGTTCGAGAACGTGTAACCTCTTGCGACCTCAAATCATTTGATGACGTTGTTGATTGTGTAAAACAGGTAGTAAATATATATTTGTGAACCGTGTAAAATTTAGAATCATATCATCAATCCTTAAAATTCGTCCCTCGTGAACCCGTTTTTAGACGTTATTAACCGTTAAACCCACAATTCAATTAATAGGTTCATAGTATTAAATAAAAAAGCTTCCTTTGAAGCTCGCATTTGAAGTTTGAGTAGCAACTACGGAATCCTACACTGCCCGTGGCCCTGCATGCGCTTGGCCATCTTTTTTTCTAAACTAACTACATTACATAAAATGAAAGGAGTTTATTAAATATTTGACATTTAGTCGTTTTCACTAACGAATCTTTTTTTGCTACATTAATGAAGACGAAGTTTAATATATTCTTCGATCTCATTATGAGAATCGTATTAAGAGAATCTTATAAACGAATGTCACCGGTCGTTCAAGTGTATAACTCTCAAAGATTTTCTAATTTTGATAGTACGGACTTTGCCAACGATTTGTTTTGTAATCTCTGTCTTTGTGTTCTACGTTTTGTAATTTCCATTGATTTATTTTTCCATGTCTCTGAAATGCCTGTTGCCTTTTTTTATTTTCGTAATAAAAGTATTTTTTTTTAATCGAAAGTTATAATTACTAATAAGCTAACTAATTTTTTATGATGTGATTATTTACAAAATTTAGTATTATTACAAACAACATAAAACGTAACAACTTAACAAATTAATAAAAAATATACAATTTATACATAGTATTATATTTGTAGATTATCAGATTTTTTATTTCTTTATTTGTAACTCAATGATTTCATATTTCCATTTGCGTTACTCAATCATTTATAGACATTCGCAGTTTTACTACAGTCTGATTAAATCGTATGCAACTAAAGATGAAATGTTTGTTTTGGGTAAAACATATATACATATATACGGCCTACCAATATAAAATTTATTCATATAAATTATAGTTTTAGAATGAGCTCATAGAGGCTTTTAATGTGAAACCCACATTGTAATAATTGAAGATTTTATGTTTCCTCACTTAAAAATAGAGCCATCCTTTCAACATATATTTTTAAAAAATTATAGCCAGTGTCATTTGGGATGATATAAGATTTCGAACGACACCTCATACAACCAAATATATTCAAGTATTTAAAATTTAAGGTGGAATAAAAAAACTCACATATATACATGAACCATAAAAACATTCCACTCCTTTTTTGAGCAGTCGTGTAAAAAGAAAACTAATAAAAGTTAAGTACGTTCATCGAAAATATTTTTTTATTAATAAGTAACTAAAAAAATGATATATATGAGCTCCATTAGTAGGGGAATAATTAAATTTTATACCATTGGATTTAATTTTCTTAGATGTATTAGAGCGTTCAGATATAAAAGAATACATTTTAATAAAGTATTTTAGAACTTTTTCTGTTGTTTGGTACCATTGATTTATATCATTATGTTATTTATTTATATTATTTTATTTATATAATGCTATGCTCATAGGAAAATAATGAATTGTAAAGTCATCGAGAATAAAATTAAACGTCGTTCAATAATTTCATTTTGTATAACTATTAGTTATAAGTTGCGTGCAACTTATAACTAATAGTTTTAAAAAAATAAATTTGGCTGGTCTTGACAGATTGTAAATTTTGTAATAGTTGTAGTCAAAATTTGATTTTTTAACATTTTACTTTTACTGCTGAAATGAAACTTACGTGTAATTAATTTTGTATATATACACAATATACTCCATGGATAATGTACAACATTGCTTACTATAATTTGTAAAATAATTACACTTGTATTTCAAAAGTGTTTCATTATTTTTCGGTATCTTACTGTTTGACAAAGATTTTTGTTTAATGTTTACTTATAGTAGAAATCTCATACTCGTAACAATTATGTTTATTCGTATTAAAGATAAAAGTAACACCGTACCTTAATATTAAATGTATTTTATTCACATTCAATTTTATAATTTTATTATAATGAGTTTCATTAACACAATAAAAATAGATAAACATGTTTTAGGCCTACTAAAATGTAAATAATTTAAACTAAAAAAATATTAAAACGACAAAGTTCTCGTATTAAATTTATAAAACCGATAAACAAACGGTAAGATGCATATTATTACATAGACAATCATCTATGATTGTCTATGTAATAATATGCAAATATGTAAGATGCTTTGGTTCACCTTTTAAGTTTATCTGGCATTAATACCTCAGTGATTAATACTCCGTAAGCGATTGGCTACGTTTCGTAGTAATCAATTGTATTTTTATATTAAAATGCCAATCTATGTATTTAGTTATCGTAAGCATTGTATTAATTAATACTCCAAAATTAATAAAGTACCTATCATGTTATTTATCGTGTTTAAACAACTATTAATTACTAAAAGAACAGTGGATCATTGTTTAGAAATTGAAATTACTAATAGCTTGACGTTATCTGTTAGAGCGTGTTGCTATATTCAAACAAAGTATTATTGTAGTAAATTAATTTGGCGGTTATTTAATAAATTGAAGATTATCAGTAAAATGATGAAATGTTCTACAATTATTTTTTATGTAATGTTTTTGAAACCTATTTATTAGGATTGTTTTAAAATGTTCGTAATGGGTAAAATTTGGATGAAGGTATTTTAAAAGTCGGAAAAGCTAAGAATGCATCGTCTGTTATGGAATATAAAACTTAGTACTATAAAGCCCGTCCTTAACATATACGTCGATCTCTGTCACTCAATTTTTTAACAAATAGTACACAGATTAGATATACATTACATAATAAAAGTTTCGGATTTGTGTCAATTTCGTTTTCACTGACGAATCTTCCATAGGAAAAATTCATCGTTGTCCGATGAGCTACCATTAAAAAAAAACTGTCACAATTGAATGTCAGTAGATCAGCTTTCAATCCAAATTGTTTGAGTTGTCATGTCAGTGTTATTGAAAGACGATTGAATGTTAAGTTTTTGTTTATTTTTAGTTATAATTTATTAAAAGTAAATTATGTACCGCACTTAAAATGTAAATTATATACACATGACTCATTTATGTTATCCAAGTCTTTTGCAAAGTTTCCAATTAAACTTTGATGAAGTTTGTTCAAATCATATTCAACCTTAATTAATGTAATGGAAGAGATGAATGAGGCGAATACAACTACTGAACCTATTATCAAGCGTGAAGATAATGAAGAGGTTATTAAAACTGAGCGCGAGATTCGTGAATGTGTGGCCTGTGCTAGCCTCGGCGACGACCACTACGACATTTTCTGTACGCATACCAGTTGTGCTAGCACAACGCTTCACGACTTCTTATGTCGTTACACAGAAGCAAATTTGGCCACACACCGCCATATCTGCCGCACTTGTAGTCAACTCATCGATACACTAGAACGCGCAGAAATCGAATATAATAGATTAAAAACTGCTTTTGAAGATATTATCGCCAAAAATCCGCTATTCGAAACTTCCAATACGAGTTCAGGCGATGGGAATCTAGTAAAGACAGAAAAGGCTGATGTAGGTAATATTGATGACGATAATTGGGATTATGATCCCAATTTAGATTCTGATTATGAACCATTACTTGTTACCAAAAAAAAGAAGCGTAAAATTAATAAAAGAAAAAAGAAGTCTTCCAGTGCAAATGATAAGACTAAACCTAAAAGTAAAGATGGAAAAACAGAAAAGTAAGTGTATTGATGGTATTGTTTATGCAAAAAACTAGTAATTATTTATAGTGCTCAAATAATTATGAAATATTTTTTCCACAAACAACCAATTTTTTAACATTCATTCTGTTTATTAAATAATTATACTAAAGAAAACCATAGTATTTAGTTACAAGACTGCATTTTAATGTAGAAGTAAAAAAAATAATATTCAAAGTACTTATATCCCCATCACATTCTTTGATATTAACTCAACGTTCAGCAAGCTCTCTGAGACTGGTAAAACCATTCATTAGGATTAGATGCGAAGGATTGTCACACTAAATATTCAACATTTATTTAGGATTCAAAAGAATTTTGCCATGGATCTGAATAATAATAATCTGACTGTGAAAGTTTCGGACTAAATGCTGGATGTGGTAGGGTTCAATACCACCAAGTTTTTATATCTTATCCCACAGAACTTTCGTAGTATGTGGTCTAGTATTATCATGTTGTAAGAGCACCTGTTTTTGGTTTGGTAAAACAGGATCTTATTGCAAATAAACTTCATAAATTTGTGTCAGGTCTTCACTATATATCTAATAAGTAATAGTTCAACTATTATAGGAATTATTTTAAAGTACTATAGTACTAAATCTTCATAGTTCCACCAGACACAACAATATTTTTGACAAATTTACTTCTCTTCATGAATTTTGATGGTGTGTTTATCTTACTGCCAGTCTTGCACCCATCTCAATCTTTATAGATGTAATAATCAGAGAGTACTTTGTGTTTTAAAAGTATACATATGCAAAATCCTAATTGACCTTCAGTTGTAGTTCCTAGTCAGAGATTTGTGTATATAATTCTGTTTTTTGGCACTCTTATCAAATTGAAACATGCCTATTTTTAAGTCAAACCTCTAACAGCACACCTGCGAAAACCTTATTCACATCCATGCAGTGGTTTTTCCATAATGTGTGAACTAACAAATATACAGACAGACAAACATACATTCTAAAAATTATTGTTTTGACTTCTATTGCACTTATAAAGACTTCTGACATTAGTTTTCTGCAAATATTTTCCAAGGATAGACATTGGGTAGTTGCAGTTTTATTACATGTACAAATTGTCAAAGATAATTTACTAATAGCCTTAAATAAAAAATTTCAAATATTAAAATTTTTATTACAGTTTTACTATAATAAATTGATCTATGGTCATTTTGCATTTTTAATAATATAATTTAATTTCATTTATTAGATCTTACTATTATATTATACTTAATATGCAATGTCAAGGGGAAAATTTTGAAATCAATTACTAATATTAATATACTTTTAATAAAAATTTATGTATTGTATGTAATTTGTTAGAAGCACGCCTCAGCAGTGGGAATGTGGTGTGTGTGGTGAACAGTCCACCAGTGAAAAGGAGGCTGCTGAACATTCTTCACAGCACCACTCTAATAGAATTTTGTGCAAAGATGAACCTCAAATTCCTAATGGGTATATAATGTTTTATTATTATTTCTAATAACAAAAAATATAGCATAGCTTATATGAGGAACTATCTTAACTGTTTTGGCCAAAATGCTTTTATTTTACATAATAGTTAGCGATCATGATAATTTATTAATTAAATATAGGTTTTCTTTTGTGTGTTTTCAAGGGTATTACAAAATTTATTAAAATGCATTAAACTTTTACCATTACTACTAAATGAAATAAACAAGCATTCAAAATTTTCAATTTTTCAATACTTGAAACAAATTAAACCACTGTGGAATTATAAAGCTGATGTTTTATGTACAATAAAATAGATTATCCAATATAAATAAGTAAATAGTAATAACAATATCTATAATTTATCGTCATGAGATCAGTGGCCTAATGAAGTGGTGCTTAGTGGTACTTTGTTTTCTTTTTCTAAAGTTATTAATAGCAGGATGAAATTGCCAAATAACTGCATTGGAAAAGCAAATTAATCATTATGTCTTATTATGATCAGAAAAATGGAATTGTTGTACTGGTATACCATCATCTGCTGATGTCATCTGTGGAGTATTTTGCTTTACATTATAAGTGCATACAAAAAAAATTGGATTGACTAAATTTTTATAAAATTTATCACATTAACAAATACATGCAATATTGTTAAAAATTTTGTTCTTTGCTTCAAATTAACATATCCAACATTTTTGTACAATAATATCATTTGACATAAATAAATAAATAACATAAAATTGACACAAATAATATAGTTTTAATCCAAAATAATGTTCTAGTTCACATAGTCCACTATATGCTAATGGATCAGAGGAGAACAGCATAGCAGCCCTTAAACTAGAAGAACCTGAAGAAGAAGAACCAAACTCGACGGCTGAGACGGCGCTGCTCGCTGCACGCCGGCGCCGCGGGGGCCGAGGGGGTCGCGCGATGCTACCTAAGACTGTATACTCATGTGATCAATGTGATGCCAAGTACACCTCCTTAGGTTAACATGCATTAATATTTTTATAAGTAAAACTTAATATGGCATAATTGGAAAATTTGCCACATGTGCTTTTCTAAAAAAGTAATTTTTTAAAGTCAAATTTTTTGTACCATTTTTCATCTTTTAGTCGATAAGATTTTCATTCTAAAGTCTGTAGAAATATTTTTTAAATAAAGGAACTTAAATAAAAATGAGTGCATCAGGGGACACCTAGTAGATGTGAAACATCAAAACTGTTGTATACTGTATTACTATAATTAGAATAAGATGAGGATGACAGGTACTGCGAATGAAAAGAACAAGCTCATGATTTTTATTAATCACATTTAATATTACATTTCATCAGTTAACTCTGTTACAGTAGTGCTAGAGTTTCTTTTTCGTAAACTATCCTTTGATTCTATGAAAGTTACAGTTGATCGATAACAGGTAAAATATGAAACATACATTTTAGATGTAGTATTTACTATCACTCATTTTGGAAACTTTGTAAACAATAATGAAATTTCAAAAAATAGATATCACTGCTTATTGTTATAAAAAGCTTCATTACAGGAAGAAATACACGATCAGACGCACACGGCGTAGGTCAAAACTAAGCGTCTCCGAAGTGTGAGACACTTAGTATTGCCTCATGCCAATGCGTTATCCCTTCTACCTGCGCACAGCGCTAGGCGCAGACGACGTAGGACACAACCAAATGTCTTCTGAATTTTGAAATGCCAAGGCGTTTGAAAATTCAGAAGACATTTGGTACGAATTCAATACGTGTATTGAACTGGGGTAAAACCAAGTTTTACCCCAGTTCAATGCGCGTATTAACATTTAACATAATTTTTTACATTCTAATACTTCTTTCCCAGGTGGAACTTGGAGAAGTTTTGTAATAGGCATTCTCTTTAATTTTTTCATATAACAAAACTAAACTGATGTTCAGTTGTAATTCTTAAACTAAAATAATTGGTTTCAGCTCGGTTCCGATACCATAAAGAAAAGCATGAAGTTTCCAAACCGCCTTACATCTGTGAGATCTGTGGTGCCCACTACAAGCACAAGAAGGCATGCGATATTCATGTCGCTATGCACAAAGGTACACTTTATAACAATGCTAGTGGATAACTATTGTCTTTAAAATGACTTGATCATTTTACATCTTTTCTTTCCTGTACAGAATTCAAAGTTCAAAATAATAAATATAAAAATATCAAGTTTTTACCTTGTACTTTTAATATTAGTAGAACTACCCGATCTTAAAATTAGAGTAGCTTGATATTAGTTCTTACGTTTTCTTTTTGTGATTTAGACAATTAAAATGTCTATAAAATATATTATGGCTCTTAAAGATAAATAGCTGTGTCCATATGCAAAATTATAGAAAATACCTCTATTTCTTTAAAATCTTTTTATAAAAAATATATGAAATTTTCTAATGCCATAGGTATCAGTGATTGGAAATGTGAGGAATGCGACAAATTGTTCCCATCCAAAGGTGCCCTGCAGAGGCATAACAATATACATACTGGGAAACTCAACTATCAGGTTTTATTCTATGTTGTTGTAATATGCAAGTGAATGAATATTGTTTATGCAATCTTAAAGATGTTCCATGTTTCTAGTGCGATCTGTGCGGTAAATCTTTCATCCATACGTCGTCATTTAAAATGCACAAATTATCTCACACCGGTATGAAACCGCACGCGTGCGACGTGTGCGGCTTAGCACTGATGACGCGGTCGCACCTCAAGCGGCACAAGCGGGTGCACAGCGGCGAGAAACGGCACGAGTGTACCCTCTGTGGGAAGCGCTTTTCTGAGAGGTTGGTTTAGTTTTCAGTTTATCTGCACAATTTAGCTTTCCATATACATATTTTCATCAATAATGTTTTTCAGATACAATCTGGTAGCCCATGCCAAATCCCATGATGTGGGCAATCAGTCGGCGAATACTGAAGGTGACAACACCCCTGCGCCTCCTCGCAGGAGACTATTTCGTTGTTTCTTTTGTGAGGAGCGTTTCGAAAGAAGGTAACTTCGATCGTTATTCATGTTTGTAAGTTTATAGCGTGATTTGCACTAAACGTACCATTACCGCGCTGTCAGGTATATGTTGGAACGGCACATGGAAGTGACCCACCAGCGGTCTCTAGAGAAACAGCCTCCGAAACCGCGTAACACCATGACTAAGTTACTGAAAGCGCAGGCCGCCGCCAGCAAAGCGGCTGCTGAAGCTCTTCAGACTCGAGATACAGGTATTCATACTAATATTATAAATGTGAAAATGTGTCTGTCTGTCTGTTACCTCTTCACACTTAAACTCCTGAACCTATTTATATGCGATTCGATATGCAAATAGTTTGAGTCCCGGGGAAGGACAGACTACTTTTTGTACTAATAGTGCACACCATTTTTCATATATAAGTCATTGTTTGTTTATCTTTCATTCTTTTTGTCTTTATGTCTACTTGTAACTCAGCAATGGACAATCAATTTTGATGAAATTTGGAAAACTGATATAATTAATTGGTACATAAAATATAGGTTATTGTTTATTTAAAACAAAATCATGTACACATCTATGCATATGATCGATAGTATGTAATCTAAGTGTTTCAGTTTGTGGGCATTAAAGTTACCTAAAACCATGGGATCTACTCAAGTAAAAAGTCATTAAAATGTGACAGTATTCAGTCGGTTTGTTTCGGTGTTACCGCTATCGAATTTGTAGAGGCAGTTAAAGGTGCGAACATGGTTATCGTAATCTACCTATTCCAAAAAAATTGGTAGGTTCATGACTTCAAGACTGCCGAGATGTTGGCAGTTAATATTTTTCCAGATATATAAAGTAATACGATACATGATAGTACAGAGCACAAAAGATGCAATATATAACTTCCCACATTTATCTTTCAATATCTTTTATATGTTTGCAATTATTTGAAAATATATGACCCAAATAGATTAACTCTGTTTAAAGATTAAAAAACAAATTATGACACATTAAATTACAACTATGAAAACATTTTTTTTTAATGTGAGTTGTGGAAACAATAATCTTTTGATTGAAGCACATGTATTCCATTTCTATCAAAAGTGATCTGAACTGGTGGAATATCACTCTAATAAAGATGTATTAAAATATGGTTGTGTTCTTCATAATTAACCTCCTTACGCTGTTAACTAATTATTTGGCATATTAATCATAAACACTATTGTTACCATGAAATATTTTAAAATTATTTTGTAAACCATAAATGTTATTGACACAAGATTCTGATAAGTGCAGTTACTTTACATAGGAAAAATCAAATGTGCTTAAATTTGACAACCTTGCCTTAGACCTTTGAGAAGTTCCAGCAGCCACTTTCTCATTTCATCATAACATTCATCGTTCAGTCAATCACAATTATGACAATAGTACTATTTAGTAGTATTTTCGTCAAAATTGTGTACAGCTACTGAATTTAACCTAATTGGTTTAAAGTGGGTGTTGAGGCCTACTTCCAATTTTTCAGAAATCACTAGTCTCAATACAGTTTTTTGTGTAAATATTAAATAATAAAATTAAGAACTACTTAGAATCAGATTGTGATACACTCGTTCACTGGCTTGAGGGATATTTCATAAACATCATGGAAAATTTATTCTTCGCTTTTTACGAATATGAGGTGATCAACGAAAGGCAGCCAATAATGAAGATGGATAGAGAGACACTGTCTTTTCAGATAATCCTCAAAGCAACTCATCTTCTCCCAGAAAAATGGTCTAAATTGTTCTGCCATAGCACCACTCTGGCGTGTAGTCCTAGGAACTAGTTATGCATGACTGCACAGTATACTAAATTTCCATTATCTTTATATTATTCTTAAAGATTTTCATTAATATTGTGTTTGGTGCAGCGGCAGGTATTTTTTTTTTTTTTTATTTCATATGTTATAAAGTAACACTTAAAATATGTCATATATTTTGATGAATTTACACTTTATCACTCATTTATCAGACAGTTTACCCTCAAGAAGAATGAGCAAGAAATTTGAGGGTAATTTCTAATCTCATCATGTATAGCCAAAACAAATACAATACCATTGATGGATGAAACCATTGAGCTCATTGTCGTAGCAAGTAGATGGATATTTTACAACTGTATAAATAGACGACTAATACCATATAATAATAAAGAGAAAAAGTCTTCACGCAATAAATAATTAATAAAATTAAATAAATATATTACATTTAGAAACTAACAAAACAGGCGCTAACAGAGGGTGTAAAATTGAATATAAAACTGGAACAATAAAAGATATCAACGAAGCTAAATAGAATTGCTTAAAATTTATGATTATGGTCTCAAGTTCCAGAGACTTCAGAAAAGAGCCCTGCAGCAAGTGAAGGCGGCGATGTTGGAGGCGGTGGCGGTGCCGGGGACGGGGGCGGAGGTCGGCCAGCAGTCAAGGAGGAGGCGCGGCCGCTTGTACTCGTGTTGACGGCCGGTGGTCCCGAGAAAGCGCAGTCAGGTAAGTTGTTTTCTCAAAGAAGAGTTTTTTCATACCACTATTTTTGCATATTCAAAAATGTATTTAACATAACATGTTTTATTGGTGCTTTTTTATGTCATAGAACATGTTTTTGGAAACCCTTTTATTTTATTTAAAAGTATAGATGTAAATTAAGGAGATACCAAAAAAAATATGATAAATAATATTCCATCATTTTGGTTATGGTTTTCATTATATTCAGAGATGAATTGTGACATCTTAATGTATTGACACTTGACTAAAATAAAACATACAATTTTGTAACAAGCAAAAATGCCAAAACTATATACAAGGTGTTATTTAATAATAATAATAATAATATTCACTCACACACATTTCCAGGATTTTCTAGGGCGGCTCTTGCCGACCTTTCCGTCACACACATTCGCTCTACTGATTTATTTTGATAGTTTACTTTCATTCATCCTTCCCTAATGGCCAAACTATATTTCTTTCTACTCTAGTCACTACATCTTTTTTCAGTTCACACTATTCTCTGACATCATTGTTTCTACATCTACCTTTCCGGGACACTCCACACATACTACAACGAGACCGCATCTCCACTGCATTGATCCTACTTAGAATTTTCTTCTGTCATACCCAGCCTTCATTACCATACATAAGTAGAGATCAGGACTTCATAATGGATAGTTAAACGCGCTTGTTGTGAGACACATTAACTATTTATAATAGTAATTCTCTTTATTTCCCACATTCACTTTCCTTCTAATATCTCTGTCATGTTTACTGTCATTTGTAAACAGAATATGCAAGTATACAAACTTTTTCACTGGTTCGACTCTCTTGTAGTATTCAATGGTCTTTTCACCTCTTTCAAATATCAACACCTTAAACTTGTTTACATTTACTTTCATACCTCTTTTCATAAAAGAAGTATTCATTTTAGTTATTATCCCCTGCAGCCCCACGGCGACGGCGCAGGGATTACTCGGTCGTTGACGTACAGGAGGCATTTGACGTACACCTCATCCATCCTTAGTCCACACTCACTCTTTCAAATCATACAGACAGCTATCTATAAGTAGATTGAATAGCTACAGTGAAGCTACACATCCCTGTCTGACACCCCTGCGGATGTCAAACCAATCAGTGTATGTTCCATTAATTCTGACGCAAGCACTGGACCCTCTGTACAGGGATTGCAGTGCCTGTATCAATCCGCTACTCACGCCATGCATATATAAGGTTCTCCATACATCATTTCTTTTCACTCTATCAATAAGCTTTTTCCAGATCTATGAAACTACAGAAAACCTTTTGACCGTTGGTCAAAACTTTTCCATAACATTTTGCAAAGAAAAAAAATTTGGTCCCTTTTTGAAATCCCGTATGTACATCCAAAAACTTCTTTTCATTCACATTTACAACTTTTTCATCGCATACACTTTGCCAATAACACTTAGGAGGTTTATAGGGTGATAATTTGTGCAAACCTGCCATGACCCTTTCCCTCTATACAAGGGTACAATGACAGCTTTGCACCAGTTATTAGGTATTCTATGGCTTTTTAGAATTCATTAAAGAGCTGGTACAGCAGGTTTGCCACTATACCCTACTGCCCTTCAGCATCTTTGAAGAAATTCAATTATATCCTGCACCTTTTTCAACTTTCATACATTTTACTGCTTTCGTAATTTCACTTTTATTTGCATCATCAATTATATACTCAGTTGCAGTAACATTGTCATACGCAAGTGTATCATCACATTTAAAAACGCTTTCGAAATAATTCTTCCAGTGGGCTTTCACATGATTTTCCTCATTAGATATCTATCATTGTCTATTCATTTCTAATTACATTTGTACATGATCTCTCGGAATTATTCAGGGCCTTTATCACCACATCCTAAAAAAGGTTTTGGTTTGCCTGGAATTCGCCCTAGAATCTCCTGTCATAGTCTTATTTTAATTTATTTTCTCTTCTTTTCATGCATTCTTTAGCTCTCATTTTTGCATTTTCATATTTACTTTCAGCATATTATAGCTTATCTTTCAAGCTATCCTTTCTTTCTTTCCAGTCATGCTATTTTCTTTTCTTCAACAATTTTCCTTCCTTCATAATTTCATCATTCATTATCCTTTCTACTAAAATTTGTTCTCTTATTCACTCCACATATCATTTTTGCTTCGTTACTTATACAGATTTCGTTACCTTCTACAATTCATAAAGTTCTAAACATTCATACTGTTTGGGTTCACTGTCACAAACTATCTTTCAATCGCTTTGCATACTCATCTTTTATGTTTTGATCCTGAAGCTTACCAACTTTTATTCGTTCTACTTCTTAGTGACCATTTTCGTAGAGTGTCACTAACGCTGGCATAAAGCTATAATTCGATAGACCACTAAGAAGTGGTGTGTACCAAAGTTGATGCTATGGTACACTCTCGTATTCACAACTTTGCTTTTCAACAGATCATCTACAATTATAAAGTCTATCATGTTTTTGTCTTCTACTCTCCGCTAAGTATGTGAGTGTATCCTTCTGTGTTCAAACGGTGTTTGCCACACATAAGTTAAGTTGTTGACAAGGGAGAAGGCAATCACCATTCTCATTCACTTTTCCATCTCGAAATTTACCCAAGACTCTCATATCCATCCCGCTGTACACTTACTCAGCCATTAAAATCATCTAACATTACAATCCTTTAATTTTTATAACATTTCACTAATATGTCCCTCACATCAGCCCAAAACTCTTCGCGTTTCTCAAACATATCTGGGGCATTTACGTCTAAAATAAAGATCTTTGTCGGTCCAATTTTAACTCAGAGCCAAAGGATTTACACATTCGGAACCGGTTTACACATTCAAACAATCTTTCTTTTAAGACGAACACAACACGCCGACATCCTCATTAGCTCTGGTCAACACCAGACCAATAAGTCTTAAAGGATCCGTGTTTGATGGCCCCACCACCTTTTTAGTTTTAAAACAGGAAAATATTTATGTGCAGATGAAGCTAGTGGCGCAGTGTTCGGGGCGGGCTGGGGCGGCGGTTTTGCGGGCGGCGCGCCTCCGGACTACGCGCTCCGTATGCCGCACTTTTCGCACTGACCTCCTGCCCGCGCCCCCACCCGCGCTGCGAACGCACTGGCCTAAATCACTGTAAACACTTTGGACTCTCTACAATAGAAATGGACGTCCCATTGTATAAATAAAAGAAGTATTTGTTCAAAATGAATGTAATTGTTAATTCTCAGGCTTTATTTAGTCATGTAATAAAATTTATATGTGATTAAAAAACAACAATGCTTAGTAAAAAGAGTTATTAAATAAGCAAGATTTAAATTATCAAAATAATGTGTATGCTTTATGCCAATTTTATTATAGATGATTTTCAGTCTTTCGAACTTGTTAGAAATTGTGTATGATTTTATTATTAGTTGTGATTTATGTTTATCCATTAATTGTAACTCAGCAAAATGTTTAATATTTAATATAATAAGGTTGTTATATGATTTAATTGGATTATAGCTATGACCCAACATACAGCTAATTGCTGAAGAAATCTATTTAAGAAATTTTGAAGATGAACTGTTGCCTTTCAATACTTCACTATCTTTGATTATGTCATATTACTTCACATGTAAATATGGGAATAGTCCATAGTACATTACGACGAGAAAAGAAAAAAAATATGCATAATGCATAATATGCATAAATAAAAGTGTAAATATTACTTTAGATAAAAAAAAATATGCATAATAATGAATAATTTGTATCTATATTATAAGTATTGGTAATATTGATGATGTTTTTTTTCTACTTTTGTCAAAACAATATTTTGTTTGAATTGCTGTATTTCATTACTGAGTTAATAAGACTTGTGATATTTGCCTTAGTTGGCTGCATATAATTTATATTGAAAATGTAATAGAAGTGATATCCTAAAATTGATCACTGTCATTATTCTTAATTATTATTAATTAAATCGATTTGACTCCGCGTAGATAGACGAAACTTACCGATGTTCGAGAGAATCGTACTAGAATAATTTGATTTCTGTGCGTTATCAGTTAGAAACGCGCTGGTCAACGGAAGAAGTCCAGCAACTCAATTTTATCAACTCCAGTCTCTTAGTCGATATCAAATGTTATGACGTCAAAATTTCTTCAAGGCGAGAAAATTCGCGGCCGCGCGCTCTCAGTTTACGTAATTTTGATGTCACAACCATATCTACTGAGAGTGGTTTAAAGTTTACAAATTGAACTGCAGGTTACAGAACTCCACGCACTGACACTATTATATTACACAAAAAGTATTATTGTCCACTACTATAATTCTTCAAAATCCAAAGATTATTGCAATATCATTTCTAGTTTGTTTCATTATTTCATTAAAAACTAGACAATTCATGTACATCACGTCTATTTTACATAGGCTGTATTATATGTCGTTTTTTCTACTACATAGTAGCAGCTAGATGGCGCTATAATAAGATAATGTAAAACCACTAGATGCCGGTATTGTTGTACTCTTTGAATACGCAGGCCTAACATTAAGCGCTGCTAACGAGCTATCACCAACGCAGTGATGGCGTCTGGAACTGGCGGCTTAACATGTTTTGTGAAGTGTTTCGATTTGATTTAAATTAAAAAGTTAGTGGTCCTTGCTTTGTGATCGGTATCCGAACCCAGTTCCTTTTAATTAGAATTCATTCCTAGCCAACAGCGCGTTAGCTCATGTATAGGTTTGCATGTGTTTGTAATTTTGTTTATTGTTTGTACTTTAAAAATGAGTTCATGCGTTAAGTGCTCATATGTGTGCGTGGGCCCGTGATGTATTTTAACTCTGTTTTATATGTATAATGTTAATCTCCATTGTAGACATTTCATTACAAGTCTCACCAAGCTATTATAAGTATTACGTAGCTTTTAAAATCGAAGTGACATTTCGGTGATGATTTAAAAATTGAGCAGGAATTTGGTTAAGTTGTCGAAGAGAACCTTAATTCTGCACTTATTATAAACAAATACCTTTAAAGACCTTAAGTGAATAATACAAGGCGATTAATACATTTGTGGAATAGAAAGCAACTAATTTTAGAAAGTGCACAGTAAGTGAAGAGGGACAATAATTAAAAGTGGACTGCATCAGCATCAGTATGAATATTTCTTTGTATAATTGCTAAGAAATTAATAGGTCGATAAAGCCCACTTTTCGTGATCATCAATCAAGATAATCGATATACATATTGAAATAATCACATTAATGAGAATACATCTCTAGTATTGAATTAATCATTGGCTTTATTTGTAGGTACATTAAGTTTATTCAGATTATTATTACAAGTGTTTCTTATTAGTAAATTAACAAGTTTTTATAATATTTTGTAAACTTTACTTATCTGTCAATTGTCATTTTTTTTTTGGAAAAATTTAGTTATCTGTCAAATATCAATTTAATAGATATCAATTGATGTAAATATAGATAAAATTTATAATTTGAGATCAAAACTTTGCAAGTTGACAGTTCTTATTTACTAACATTAAATGAATAAAGTATATACTGATATAGTTATGTCGGCGCTATACTTTACATATACTGCTAGGGGATGCGCAAGTTAAGTTGCGCACGAATATGGAGACTATACACGTGTATAGTAATCTATACACGCGTGTAGTCTCCATACACATGAAACTGATCAGAACGTTACGTAAAGTAAAGCCAAGTTTGATTTTACTCTGCATGATTTTTCATACCTCGGGCTTATATATGAGTCTTAAGGAGTAAACTTTAATAATAACATCTGAAATTAAAATAATAACATAGAAAAAAAAATATCCCAAAAAGAAAACATATTCAGAATTAGCAGAATTAGTTAAAGCAATTATACACACAGAACCTGTAGCTGACACTATCATTAAACAGTTATCGATCCAGTCGATTTAAGTCAAATAAAAAGTCCTAGTCTAATATTACTAATAAGAAAACAAAACACATAAGAATAATGGAACAGGAAAATCAACGAAAACCACAAAATGTGAAGAAGAAGCTAATATTAAAAAGAAAAAGGAAAAAAATGGAATGAATTCATTAAGTAGCAATTAATAAAAGAAAAGAAATATTTTGTTCCGATATAACACGAAAAAGATAAAATGAATCATCAAAACAATAATAGAATGCATTGTGAACTTATAATCTTCCAGAAAGTAGAAAACCTGTTTTGGTAGACTTATGTAACCTAAGATACAATACAGCACATGTGCCTAAACGGTGGAGAACAATAAAAAGTGTTCCCATCCCAAAACCAGGAATGACCTTTCCAGTCGCTATCTTCTCTTAGACCAATATTATTAACATGTCTTTGCAAGATCTTCTATAATATGATTGCAAAACGCCTTGAATGGCATGTAGAAAGAAATAAAATGTTATCCTACTCTATGCATGGATTTCGTAAAGCTCAACCATGTTTGTATTGTATTTCAAGTCTAGTATCTGAGGTGCAGCTTGGATTTTCCAAGGGTCTGTCGATGGTTGGTTGCTTTTCAGACATTGATAATGCCTATAATAACGTTTCAGTTACTAGTGTAGTGCTAGCTCTAGATGAAATCGGTGCGGGTAAGGGTATATGTTTATACATTTGGAACTATTTAAAAAACAGGCGGCTCATTATCAGTACACGAGAAAGAACACTGCCTTGACACACATGTAAAGGCTTAGCGCAAGGTGATCCGTTATCACCTTTACTTTTCAATATTGTTACATCAATAATTCATCAAAAATTAAGCAATATAAAAGTATCACAATATGCTGATGACTTCGTACTTATAACAAAACAATTCTTGAGTCTTAACGAAATCTTCAATATTCATTAGATACTGTTCGATCTTAAATCAATTATTGAGATGAATTGATACACTCCACTAATTACACAACTACCCCCACTCGCGCACCGGAGCGAGCGCGGACCGGACGGTCTCAAAAATACAAAACATTCAACCCACGAGCACTCGTCATCTTGTGATCTGACATCACTTTAGAAGCACGGTGCGTTTTTCTCCAACCGTTCTTCGAGGGAAACCGTGTTTTCCATCATATTCACCACCGTGTCTGACTGTAACCAAGCCACTACAAGACTACGACGAGTCATCCCTGTTTGGAGTTCGAAAACGACTTCGGAGCATACTCCAGGAGTGGCGGTGAAAAAAATTGGTGAGTGGATCTTTTCATTGAGAATTGAACATACCGTCCATTATTTTATTCGTATACGGTACAGAAATTATACCCAACCAGAACATTGGCTAGATAATTATCCCACATCTCTGCTCTGCAAAAACATCCAACGGCATATCGCTTAACGATACTTTGTTAACTGACAGAAACTTACTTCACGATATATTAAATATAATAGTAAATTTTCGTTTATATAAGGTATGCTTCACTGCCAACATATCAAAATTTTACCGACTCATTTTAATTGATTCTTCCGAAATTAGTTATTAACACATTCTGTAGCGAGAATCACCCGCCGATTCTGTCGAGACTTATGAACTGCTGACAAACACGTACAGCTTACGCAGCGCTCCATACATCGCCGTGCGATCGCTGCTACGGCTGGCCACTGACGAGGGCGCGCGCCGCTCGGGTGCTGCGCCAAGCGTTTTATGTAGACGACTTGCTGTGGTCCACGGACGCGCTCGACGACGCCTGCACGTTACAGAACGAGCTCGTAGCTCTTCGCGAGCGCGGCGGTCTCGAATTGCGAAAATGGGCTAGTAATTATCCTGAATTAGTTACTGGGGTTAATTATGATTCAACTATCGATTCGATTAAATTTCAAGATGATACATTGTTCCCCGTAAAGGTCTTAGGATTACAATGGTCACCGTTTAACGATTGTTTCACCTTTACTTACAATTTTATTGACACTGATTTTACTAAATGTTTAGTACTAAAATTATTGTCGAGTATTTTTGATCCCATTGGATTCATAGCGCCATTTACATTCGTAGCAAAATATATCACGCAGGAGTTATGGATACTAGAATAGATACTTATCTTCACGTACTAGCGTATCTAAATAGGAAATTTAACGCCACATTTTGATTCACGAATTCGCAAAGTTTTAATTAATCGCTTTCTGCGACGCGTCTTCTTTAGGCTATGCGACCTGTTTGTATTTGCGTAGTGTACCTAAACAAGAATAATGCGGCGGACTGTTTTTTGGCCACTCTTGATCGATTTAGCACGACGAGGTCTATGCTCAGGTCTGTATTCCGACTGCGGTACAAATTTTGTCGCAGCCAGCGAACACTTAAAGAATGTAGAACTGTTTTTTAACTCACAATCTAATCGCGACAAGATTTCAAACAGATGAACAATGAAATAGATAGAGTGGAAATTTAATCCTCCAAGTGCTCCTCATTTGGGAGGTCTTTGGAAGCCGCAATTAAATCGGTCAAATATTTTCTCTCACGAAGTGTTGGTGATAAGGCATTAACCTTTCAGGAACTCACGATTTATTTTGTAAAATTGAAGCCATTTTAAACTCGCGGCCACTCAGTCCCTTATCTGACAATCCAAACGAGTTCGAAGTACTCACAGCAGGCCATCTTCTTAAAAATATTCTCTCTACCGGAATACAATTTAGAACATTTAACTTTAAATAGGTTGTCACGTTGGCAATGTATTTAAAGAGCCTCACAAACATTTTGGAAACGATGGTCAAATGAGTATATTCACACTCTTCAATAAAGAGCAAAATGGTACACCTCTTCACTTAAGGTAAAGATAGGTGATTTAGTTATTATAAAATCAGACATAAATCGTCCTTTAGAATGGCCTTTTGGACAATTTATCCTGAAAAGGATAATAATGTGAGAGTTGTCGAGAGTTGTCACAGTTAAGACACAAAAAAGTATTTATAAAAGACCTGCGAATAAACTCTGTCCTCTTCCAAATGATAATTAAATTTATTCGTCTAAGATAGAGTAAAATAAAATGATATTTACTAGAATAAAGAGTTACCTGCTTATATATATATATATATATATATATATATATATATATATATATATATATATATTTATATATATATTATCTAGTTCATAAGTTATTTTCTTTAATTTATGTTCCATTGAGATAAAGTCCGTGACCGTGATATCCAGTTTCTGTCCTAAGATATTTTTCTTCTTATTCACTATGGGAAATCATCTGATTTCAGTAGGGGATATGTTCGATCTTAAATCAATTATTGAGATGAATTGATACCCTCCACTAATTACACAACTACCACCACTCGCGCACCGGGCGAGCGCGGGCCTGACGTTTGTCACGTGGTGGAAGATATAACTCATGTTCTGACAGAATTTACGAGATGTGATACAGATCGTAAGAATGTAGTAAAGCATAGCTTTTGGAGGTTTACATCCGAGATTAATGCAAACCATTTTGACTGATCCCGGATCTGAATCTGCTACTGAATTATGGTAGCACGTGAGGTATAGTTTGTAAGGGAGATGATAAGAATAAATAATAAATACTAGGCTGACATATCCATAAGGACTAAAGCCGCATTAAATATAGGAGAGAAAAAAAGTTCTATGGTGATACAATACCTAGATTATCTTTTTCTATAGTATATTATCTATAGACAAGAATGAATATATAAGTATAGAGGCGTAAGTCTATTTTATAGGTGGTGCACGAAAAGTAGTAAGCGCAGCGAAGCAATAGATGTCGCTAAAAGTTTTAGCATATGACTAGTAGATTTCACACTAGTCACTACTATATTTAATTTTTTATACTAATGGTTAACAGCGCATGATAGTCTATTTTTTCAAAATTTTGTATTTTGAGTGTTCACTGGATTTAAAAGGTTCCAAGTTTAATAACCTTTATTATTAAGCTATAGGCATTGCGACTTTATATAGAAGAACCACACAAAAATACAATATTAAAAAAAAATAGACTTATAATTGCGGCGTTAATCATTAATCTTTTGAGCGCGCGATTTTAATGCCACTCTACCGTTCCGTGCGCAGCTAATCTACATTTTTCAATACAACGCGCATCCTAACCAAAAACTTTGTAAAATAAACTGAAATGCTGACATTTATCATGTTACTGTATTTTTTTTGCGATTTACAATTAGATTCTTATTACACGTTAAATACACTGTTATAGAAATTATATTATAATGGGAATATAATAGGAATGTTGCGCAAACCAACTAGTATCACATAAGTTAAATTTTACTGCACATAATTCGATAAAATACACTCTTTCTTCACAAAATCTAGACAACTATGTCGAAATATTATAATAGGTATGATAAATTTACATGTACGATAGAATAAATACATACTTTTAGTTAAAAAATAACAAATCATGACGACGAAAATCTTTAATGGCGAGCATACATCTTCCTTGCCAACCGTCTTGATTATAATTGTGCTCAGCCTACCACAAGTTGCAAAAAGGATAAACTAGGAAAAGTTACTATTTCTTTTTTGTATGTTTGATTTTATCAAAAAATATTCACGGAAATTCTTTCTAGCTATCACCGCAAAATGCAAGGATCGATTATCCCTTGGCCACATTCAACACTATTTTTGTAAATACTAAATATGTAATAATTTCACAATAACAAATTAATCTCTGTGGAAGAAATGGAGCTTCTTAATATGGAAACAAAACAAGGTCACTGGCCAGAGTTGCCAGCCCCACGAGAACGAAAAGCAGCAATTTATCAATAAAAAAAAGAGTAAACCGTAAAATGTTTAATTCCAAACATTAGATTTCTTGTCTGTAAAAAAAGGTAGATTTTAAACTTTTTTATTGAAAAAAAAAAGTTTTGAGAAAACATACATATTATAATATTGTACCTTGTTTTTGCTTTCATCTTCAGAATTTTGTGATACATTTTTCTTTTCTTTATCGTTAGACTTCATTTGCTTTTCTGTTTAATTGAATTAGTAGGAATTATTTATTTTTGATTTTGTATAAAGTTCACCTTTAATAGTTGTTGTAATTTGGATAGTAATAAATAAACAGTAATAAAACAGCTATGAATATTATTTTATTATATTTACAGTGAAAAGGACCTTTCCATGTTCTACTTTTATAAAGCAAAGAAATTTCCTGACTAATTCACGCAATGTGGGGAATGTTTGAAACCCATCTCAATTTTTTATTCTTTTATATGTTTTTAAAACTCAATAACATTAAAGAATTCATTTTATTCAAAAGATAAGATAACATCTCAAAACTTTTGCCACTACTGTTCAGTTCAGTTATAGTGTTTGGACAAAATTTCAGGAAGAAATAAAGTAAATCTACAATGGAAGAGACTTTTTTGGGATTCAGAAATGCCTTAGGATGTAATGTGTTCAGACATTCCCATTATTGTTTCCTTTGATTAATTTTCATCGGTCATCACCGCTCTTTGTCATTATAAGAAAATAGCTTAGATTAATTAGTATGATGTATAGACCATAAGTACTATTAAAAAACAAATTATATAAAAAACCAAAACAGTAAGTTGGTAACACTGCTAACAAAAGTAAAAGCTAATTTTTTTTTGGGGGCCATTTAGAGGCAAGTTTTTAATTTGCCAAACTAAAAGTACCCGCAGCAAAACTAGTGATGTCTCTTTTAAATATAAACCATTAACGTATGAAAGATATGACGCCCTGATATTATCCATAGAGAACAATAATATAGTGGGGGTTATATTATCTATGATCTAGGTTTTTGACTGGTACAAGTATCCGAGTTTTGATAAGGCTTTTTATGAAACTCTTCAATTAAAAACACATAAATTAAATCGAACATCCAAGAATATGGATACACCTAAGGGTTCTGTGGATGGTGAAGTTCGTATTAGATGCGCAAAGAAAGAAGATATGTTGACAATCGCTCGCATGATTCAAGTTCATAAAATATATTTAATATGTAATACATTAGCCATCTTTTTGATATAAACTCATTTTTATAAATGATTAATTTTATAGGAGCTGGCAGATTTTGAAGAAATGCCTAATGGACCAAAAATTACAGTGACAGGTAAATAATTCAAGTAAGATGAATATCAGCACATTGAGGACTCTATCATGTGCAGGTGTTTATTCATAACCATTTAATCGACACTTGTTTTGATAATCCTTCTTAACATTAAGATTTCTAGCTTTAAGATAACTATTTTTTTGTGCGTCTTCTATTCAGTAAAGTAAGGTTCTGGACATTGTGATGTAATGAAGCACAATTCTTATAAATTATTGGCAGGCAGTAAAATTTTTTAAACAATGTGTCTATTTCATATAATGGATTACAATATATAACCTCACATTGTATTTAGTTTTAGAACGTGATGGATTTGATTCTGATCCTCCTGCTTTTAAATGTAAGGTAGCAGAATTACAGAATTCAGCAGCGGTAGTTAGTGAGAAACAACAGATTGTTGGTTATGCATTATATTTTCCTACATATTCAACATGGGAAGGACGAACTATGATGTTAGAAGATCTTTATGTGAGTCCGGCAGGAAGGAAGAAGGGCATAGGAGCAAAACTATTTGATTCCGTAGCGCAGGTAAGTCTATAATTTTTAGGTGCACTTTTGAATGTGGTTTCTAAGATTGTTTATTCTCAAAGTTATATTTTTTCTCACATTTATCAGATACCTATGTAGTCTGAAAAAATTTTTTGATTTCATTTAATTTATTATTTTTATATAAATAATTTATCTTAAGAAAAAGAGTGGTAGTATTAAATATTTAGAATTTAATTTTGAATGATGTTGGGTGTTTCGGTTATTTTATTATGATTTCCTCAGCATCTTAATCTTATAAATTCAATTGTGTTCCAATTAAATTATAACGACGGATGAGTTTGGCAATTCAATATTTACTTTTTGAATTTTTTTAAAATGATAATTTTAATATATTCCACAATAATCAAACAATAAGGTTTTATTTTAATTTTATGCCTATAAGTAATGGTGAAGAGAACAAACACCAGAAAGCAAATTGTGAACATTTAAAATACCTCTCATGTATTTATAGTGAAAAAGACATTAAACTTAATTGTCTTTTGCTACATTTTAATAAGCTATTAGAATTTGTAGGAGGAATGGACTTGTTTGTGAGTGAATTCTCACACTTTATGAAATGAAAGAGGCACAATACTTGGCCACATTGTTGCTTGAAATGGTTTTGATGAAATATTAAATCATTTTTTGATTTATTTAGTTACCATTTTATGTTAAAAAATTCCACCAAAATGATCTGGCTTTTTGAAAATATTAGTTTTAAATGACAAATATTGTTGTGTTAACCATGAAAGTGCCTCAAATATATTTTTTGGATTTTTATTAAAATAGCTTGTTAGGTTTTAAAACCTATAAAATAATCTGGCTTTTTGATTTTTCAAGAACTCAAATATTAGATTTGAGGATTTAAAATTCCAAAACGCCTCAAGAATTTTTTTTTATTACTATTGGGACCTTGAATAAGTTCTCTCTGTTGAAGGAACATTTTTGAAACTATTTGAGAAATTTATATTTGAAAGGGAACACTTAAATTGATAAATAAAAAGACAGTTTACAACTAAAAATAATAAGGTATCAATTTTAAATACAAGTAGGCTATGTGTATATCGTAAGTAAATATTGAAACATCAGTGTTTGTGAGTCGGACTCTTAATGAAGTTGTAGTGGTACTCCGAAATGACAAAGCTTGGATTAAAATATTACCTAGTACTTATTCTTTAGGAGTAGAACCAATACATATATTTTTTTTACTTTTTAGAAGTATTATTGCATCAGTAGTTTTTTAATGCTTAATTTTTTTATTTACAATTTTCATTGTGAGAAATTAGTGAAGATCTAATATGTTACCTGTGTATTTTTGGTTTTAAGAATTTTTAAGTTTATAGGATTAAAAGAAGTACTCAATCCTTTCTGCTTATATAATTTTAAACCTCCAATGTGAGAGCTGGAGGGAAAAAACTCAAACTTAGTAATGTATTTTTTTATAATTTACCTCTACCCTTTTTATGTACTGAATTCCAGTAATCTGGCGCTACAGTAAATCTCGACCTTTATTTATTTATTGAATTTACCAATTCATAGGGAACAGTAAGAAGGAGGGAATATCAATGATTTTAGTTTTTAGTGGAAATTGGTTTCAAATTATCAATATTTAGAAAATTTTATAATATAATTTTTAAGAAGTTTAAAACTGCCTTTAAAATAATAATAATGGACTATTTGTTCTTGAACATTGTAGGAAGCAGTAGGAGAAGGCTGTTCACGTTTAGACTTCCATGTGTTGGAATGGAATGATGCAAGAGCATTTTATGAACGACGTGGTGCTATCAATCTAACGGCCACTGAGCGCTGGTGTTACTACCGCTTGACGGGGCAGGCCCTCATTGACATTGCTAGTGCCACATCTGTACATTAACTATTAACCATCTATAGGCACCTAAAAGTTTTACATAACATTACCTAACAGCAAAAAGAAGAAAACTGAAATTTGCAATTTAGATATGAAATTTTTGTGCTCAAACACAAATATTGCTTATTTAAAAAGTAAAATGCTTATTAGGTGGTCCCACTTTTCCAATATCTTCATTGTAAGAATGTATATATGAGTCCATAAACAAAATCACCACAAAATCATCAGCACATTTATGTTTGGGTATTCTGCAAATGGCAAATTGTGGGCAGTCAGTGTACATGCGTTCATGTATATCCTATTATTATTTATCATTGGTTTTGAAAAAAGAAAAATTGCAAGGAGACAAGAAAAAGGGAAAGGATTAGTAAAATGTTGACATATTGTGTGTCAAATACTTTTACAAACAATTATACAATCTATGTGAAGTAAAACAATTTGGAATAGCCATAAATGCTTATCCATCTCAACAAAAAAAGAATAAAAAATGTTTCATGCCCTATTCTTATGCACAGTAACTGGTGTATATAATAACCTAAAACTCATTAATTTTATATTAATTGTAAGGAGAGTTAAAATTCTTCTGCTCACATTATGGACATTGGTAGAAGTGTAACCACTGAACTTTCAAAAATCTTTATTTTAATATGCTGAATGATTTTGCTGGAGCTTGATTAAAATAAAATTTATTATGTGTAACTCTGCAGGTAAATATCATCATCCCTGTAGTAATGCAGTCATATTTATATTATTACAATACTTTGTCTTGTCTGAATGGGTACTTCGATTCTACTCATTCTTGTGGTACACTCAAATGGGTCGATACTAGTTTCTAAGTGTGGCACGTTTTATTGTACACATTGATTTATTTGTGCACAGGAGCAGTCACTGGTCATGCTATTCAAATTGTTTATTGACATTCTCATCAAAATCATCTATTTCAGAATGCCCTTGTACATTATAAATGTGTTGTAATAAAGGTCACAAGACAATAACTGTCACAGGGTCAAGAGAGTAGGCTAATTGAATACAAACTGTATGTTCTATTCAATAGACATGTCAAGAATTATTACATTTTTAACTGATATTTAAAGATGATATACAGTATTGGCAGTGTTAATACCATTTTGTTTTAGCTATTTTTTTTTAAATCCGCTGTTATTGTTTGTAAATTAAATATATTATATATTCAGTGTCATGATGTTATCATTTACAGTACATAATATTATTAAATACCTTTCACACTATTTATTTGTAATAAAAATAAGTTCATTAGTGCTTATCAAAATTAGATTACTTAATAGTATCTATTAAAGATCATATTTTCAGTACTTTGATCAGAAGGCACAACACAGTAGACAGAGAATAGATTTATAAATTTAAAAACAATGGAATGCGTCATATATACCGCCATCTGACGGTCGTTGATACTGAGTCTTCAAAACAACTGTATTATCGTTTACTGTCATCTTTAAGTATCCATACTCAAAAAATGCAAGTCTTTATTTAAGTACCATCAATTCCTGTCTATCAAAGTTATCTAACTCCTTGAGGTTGATTAAACATAAATTTTTTACACAGCATAAAGCGTGACTCGGACGCTCGTGCATATGTTAGACGCTCATTATACGTATTTCATTAAAAAGTTACGGACACATAGTCTGTACCAAAGTGAAGTTTCGGATCTAGAATATGTAAATATGTGCCTCCATCTGTTTTATATTTACGACAAATCGATATTAACAGCCATATTTAATTAATTCTAAATATATAGAACTCTAGAGTAAAGATAGGATAGAGGAAGCAATAAAGTAGCATCTCACATTTCTAACTCGCCTTATTTTTTAGGACATTTGTAATGAAACAAAAAGAGTAATACAAGCACATCCTGACAAAGGTTGTACACCTTTCCCATATTTGTAAAAAAAGTCTAATGATGTGCCTTACCAAAACTATTATTGACAATTTTCGATATATTTACCATGAATTCATATAAAAATTCATAAACTTTATAGAATGCGCTTCTGTATTATTAAAAAAACCAAAAATTATGTAAATAAAATGTCCGTTTGTTTGGACTGATCTGCGACTCGCGGGGATACATTTCAAAGAACATTGCTCTGCTTCCATATATTACTTGCCAAAAGACCAAAAGTAACGAAAATTTGTTCCTTACATTCTAAATAATTATTATGTACCCCTAAAGTCCAGTTGGAGTAACGGATACTTCTAATATTAAAAAAGTGCGAGTTTTTTTAATGTTCTTGTTAAGGAATATTAGAGAACACTTGTTAAATGGCCAAATTTTCTATGACGTATGAAGCGGTCGGATATTTCTGACAAAGGCTCAAAGTATTATACTAAGAAAGTTTGATAGAATCCTGCCTATAATAATAAAAAACCTGATGTCACAAGCGGTGCCGTAAACAGGGCGGTGCCACCGGCGCCCAGGCACAGGACGTAGACTCCGGGGGGCGCAAAAATGATCAGACCAGGTAGGACTATTATTTTTTCGGTTTACTCCTAATAAGTTCCCGCTGCGCCTCTAGTGCTCGAGTCCAAACGTTTTTCACCAATTCATACTTAAACGCAATTTATATTATGCTACCTTCCTTATTCAAAGCTATCATACCGAGTACTTATAATTAAATTAATTTACAGTTTACTGAAAATTTGCAGGGTGTTATTATAGAAGTATGAAGACCAAAGTGGTCCAAAAATTAAATCTTAAACATCAGGGTGGGCAACGCATTTGCACTAATTAACTTGTGTTTGAGTTTTAGTGAGTGAGACACAGTGGGTGGTATAATAGGCGAAGGGTCCGCTTAAATAGCTCGTCTGCTTGTTTGCCCACATCAGTTCTAGTTCTTTAAAGAAACAGGTTTTTCTTGCAAAGTCTTAGATAATTGGTCCACAATCACCAAGGTCCTTGTGCTTTATTTTATCACCTTGAATGAAATAAAGTAGGTCTATCCATAGCATTGTTTTAGTTAGGGTGCTTATAATATTAAAAAAAAAAAAACAAGGGCGCAATTATAAAAGCTCGCACAGGGCGCAGAAGAAACTATTTATGGGACAGGTCGCAAGCGGTGAGATTTTTACATTGGCTTTCAAAATAAGGCAAATTGAGACTATTATTGAGATATACTATGAGATCAAATACATTGCAAAGTGATTTATGAATTTAAAATAAACTCATATAATGTAAAGAATTCATTTGAAATGTCTTTTACTATATTAGCGTTTATTATAAAGCAATAACAGTAATTTATAAAAAAAATATGTGTGATAGGGACTAGTCGGTGAAACATTACACTCTCATAGAATAGAGACGTTAAGTAACGGCTTCCGCTGTTGTATTTCGTCCAGTGAGTGAAAATTCCAGTGGCTCACTCCTCCCTCCATCATCCTTATCCCCATTAATCACTTTACTTCTCCTCCATCAATCCATTTTCCTCTCCATCAGATATCCTATTTCTATTTAAAAGTCAGGCAACGCACTGGTGACCTTTGCAGTTGCGGATGTACACAGGCTGACCATCTGCGGTCACGACTCGCCTGCTCGTTTGCACCTCGATTACGTTTAAAAAAAATCTCGTACATACAATTCATTTATAAAATTCATTTAAACGTGTTTCGAATTAAATTCAGAATTTCTGATCAATTCCACGGTAACCTCAAAGTAATTGAAGTAATGAAAGGATAAAAAATTAAAAGTAAAGCAACAACTGTCCCATCACTGTTGTCAGAAATATACGAGCTTAAGAGTATTTAAGGAGAAAATTGATGATTTGCATTTTAGAAAATGTGTTTTTTTTTTTGTCACGATGGTGTGATGTTTCTGGGATTAGATTAAGGTTAATTTGGATATTAATAAAACCATTTAATTCATTACAATCACATACGTTTTTACTTTAATTCTTTAATAAAAAAAAAAAACAAAAGGAATTTGTCTGATATATCCGGCAGTGACCTCTGTCACAATTTTGTTTGCCGTATATATTCGATCACGGCCGTTAAAGGTTTAAAGAAAATTTCGTCAAGGGTCAACCCTTTAAAGAAGAAACGCGGACGACTTGTTTCACATGTAAAGCGAGCTAAAATGCAGCCGACTTGCGTAGCGAGTTTCGTTAACCGACTACCGAATGCGAGGGTACTGTCATGTATTTGAAAATAAACTAGATATGTACGTATACAATTTATATTATTTAAAAAAAGGAAAACATACTTCGCGGTATTCGTTTTCGGTCAAATTCCACTGTTATTTTAATTATCAATATCTATAAAACTTAATTTTGTGTTTCTATGATATCTTTAGTTACCAAAACAGTTTTTGTAATTGAATATTATTTTATTAAAAATAACGCATATTGATAATTTACTGAAATTTAGTCAAATAATATACCATGCCTTATCTCTATAGAAAAAATGATCTATAGCTATTTAGGAACAAAGATTAAAATTTGGAAAATCTGTAGAGAAAACGCTTGCCTGCAACATGCATTAACATGCAGCATGCAACCCACCGATGACCCTCGAATCTGCCTCCACTACGAATCTCTATCCAAATGATCGAATATTGATTCCAAAGGATTGACAGATATCGAACATCTAAGCAAGTATTGTTAATGCATGTTGCAGGCAAGCGTCCACTATGGATTTCCGCGAATTAACATCGCACACAATACAATATCTGTACAGAAACCTAAAACTTAAGTAAAAAAAAATATTTTTGGGGATGGAAATGGGAAATAATGCATTCACATTATTTATAATATGTATATAGTGTGGCGACCATAGAAATTTGAGCTAAGGTATAAGGCAATCGACAGCTAAATGGTAAGTACGCTTCAACGATTGCTCGCTACGTATATACCATAATAAAAACTTATCCAATAAAGGCATTCTACCGCATGTTGTCATTGAGCCTTCTTTGAGCACATTAGATATTGGACAACCGAAGTCGCCACTTAAAGGTCGTTGATGTCACTGCTACCATTGTGTAATAAAATCGAATAAAATATATAATAATAATATGGAAACTGTAACTGCAAATGTTTGCTTTAAGACAGTCTTTACTTTATATTAAATCCATCCGCCTTTTAAATATATTTCAAAACGTTGTCGCAAAAGGTTGCAATTGAATAAAAGGCAAAGGTCGGTAACCGGTAGGTTGTTCCTAGGTTTTGCGTAAATAGGTGTGTGGGCGTTTTAAACGTAAAAATGATCGCTGGGCGGTGGCGCCAGTTGTAGGAACGGCGACACTCGACTTGGCCAGTCGCAATACTTGGGGAAAAAATGTTTCTAAATTCTTTCATATATGAAACTATTGTAATAGAATCATTAAGCAGAGATTTGCGAAAAATTACGGAAGATATTTTCATAAGATAGTAATTAAAAAATCCTTAAATCTTTTAAATTTCTGTGGCGGTGTTTGAACTCGCTAAAGACATTATTTATTACTTCAATAAATATAACCTTTGATGTCGTGTACATGTTTTCTTTTAGGCCGGCCACAGTATTATTATAAATGTCCAAAAATGTTGATCTGAAATTTTCTTTTTTCGTATTTCATACTCTTGAATCTTCTGCACGAAGTAAGCTATGTCGCAAGTTTTTTTTTTCTATAATTTTTCCTGGTGCCTGTTTTTGGTGTTTCCTAGTGTAATTTTTTCTTAAGTCTGCGAAAGATTCGATAATATTTAACATTCTAACAATATTTAAAATCAATTTCTTTCAAACTATGCAAGAATGACGTGGCTTGAGTCAATGTATTACCGTCCCATATATCGACATTGTTAGTTATTTGTTCGAAAAAACCAATAAAATTACAATTTCTCTGGAAAATATACTTACGACATGCAAATGTAACTAACGTGTTTCGACGAAACGCGGTATTTTGATGAATTGGCTGGAATCAGTTAATCTTTTCGATTGTTCGGGAAAAGAATTGACATTAGAAAAAACAAAAATTCGCTTTTGTTCAAAAAAATAAAATTTAAAATATGAGCAGAACACCAAATAGATAGGGCTAATGGACACGTTCTTTAATTTTAGCTCGGATCAGCCGTGTTCGGAAGATCACACTGCCGCATCGTTATGTGTTTGAGCTATTGTTATAATATTCTTTTAAGATTTGCAAAAGTGCTAAACTCAGCGAAATAGCTGTGTGATCCAAAGTGACCTCCACGTATTTTATAAATCTGTAGACTTCTTTGGAATCTACAAAATATCGTAGTAGAAGTACGAGTTGATTTTGACATCTGACGTTTCGTCAATAATAATCGGCGGAAAATCAATATCCTTTATATATTTTTTAGTTATGCATTGGATCAGAGGCGAAACTAGAAATTAAATTTATTGGATAATTAGGTAAAAGCTTGAGTGGAAGTTTGTAAATGTCTTTCTACGCCGATGGAAAACAAATCTACCATTTGTAAATACTTCCGCAAGTCAACGAAGAAATTGTTTCATGTTCTCGAAAAGTTAATTCATATTTACCGAAAAAACAACTGTATCAATTAAACTTTGAAAAATATTACGATTTCTGTCTACTTTTGGTTTTTAATATCTAATTTGTATTGGCTGTTTAAATTTATTTCTTATATATGTATTAATTGTAAAACGATATTAAAAAAAAAATAGTGTTCAGATTACAAAACGATTTAAGTTTGTCGGTGACTTTAAATGAGCAGCGCTTAAAATTGCGTTTGTGTGCTTTTTGTAAGTTTGTATAAAACAAGATTTTGTGCGTGTGTGCCACCGCGTAAGAGACACGTGAATGTAGTCGGACATAGTTTATTCCTACTTGCAGTTGAGGCGCCACTGCGTATGGCTGGTCCTAGAGATGCTTAAATATACTCTAAAGGGCGTTATTAAATAATCGGGCCGTTGACGTTGTTGATGGTAGACGTTGAACCAAATTAAAATTTGCCCCACGTATATATTCATTACTTTTTGTTAAAGTCTCGAAGGCGATATTGGTCTTTCTGTGTATGTCAAAGACGACCGACATGCGACATCGTAAGTACGAGACCGCCGCGTACTAGAAGGTGATACAAACAAAAACCTTATAACATTGGGCTTATGACTCGTCCATACACATTTGTCTAGTCTCTTTTGTCTATAAAATTATTGACACAACACAATTAAACTATACGTAAATATTACACTAACAATAGGGCGTAGCGTGCGCCCACCGAGGGGACGGCCGCGCGCGTTCTACTTACAGGATAGCTGTGCTGGAAATTAAAACGACACAATATCATATCCGAGTCTCGGGTACCTTTTGACTCCGAATTTGTATTCACACTAAATGTGTTTCTGAGATTTTTCAAAGTACGATATCGGTTTCAGTGGTTTTTCAAATGTTTTGAGTTAGTTTCAGTGGGTTTTCGAATAAATTTTTTTCATTATTATACTCTATGTTTACTTGACTATAACCTATTATAATAATCTATTATTTTGTGGTACCATATTGTAACATAACCATAAATATAAATAAAATGCAATTATAACGTAGTTAAATAATTACCCATGATGATGTATGTGAATCTAGATAAGGAAGCTCGTGAAAGATCTTAAAACACGTTTGACCGACTAAAAAATACTACAAGTCATTTTCATGGCATAAACGTGATAAAATATATCTAAATGTACAGAAAAGTGCAAATGATAAAATACCTACATAATAACTAAAGAGAATTTCGATATTACGGACACACAGTCATCGTCGAATCTCACTTTCAATCGATCAAAAATATCCTAATCACTAGACAAAATGTAAGTTAATTACAATATAATAATAGCTGATCTGAATCTCGTATTTAACGCACAAATGTGTTTGAAAACAACACAAAAGATTTGGAATGAAAAAAATGTACTCCTTTCAGACAGTCCACATCATTAGATTGTTTATGGTTGCGTTATTTGAACAGCAGAGATACAGGACAACGCACAAACTGCCGCTGCGAAGTTAGTCACGAAAGCGTCGTAATGGCGTAAATTGGCACGCGGGAGTGAAGGGTGAAGGGTCGGGGAGCGTTAAACCTGCGCATTGCAACATTCGCAGGCAATTCACAGCCGCAGAGTTTCGTGCATTGTACTGTACGTAAGTATACATATTTGTTTTAGTGTTTACCATTAGCAATAGAAATCATTGTATGTAAGTAAATGGTAAAATACATTTTTAGAAAATGGATTAACCGTTACATTTTTTAGGGTTAAATGGAAATACTTGTCAATTTTTTAGAGACAAACGTGAACATTGCTAAAGGCTTATCAAGATCGGCTCAATTAGTCTGGTCGAGAAGTGAGTTTTCTGCGAAAAATAGTTAGCACAATTTAAAAAATATGGGGTTTGGTTTTTTGGATTCAGAATTTTATTCTGAAAAAGGGGAATTTTGGAATTTTTTTGCTATAAAATATTGCAATTGTTATTAACAAAAAACCAAGAGAGAAAAAGGTGGTCTCCGTTTTTTAACAATAACTTCAAAAATATTAAAAAAAGCTCCATTTTGGAAAAAGATTCTGAAAGAGGAGAAAATTTCATAAAAAAAAGCCTCGACTCCCGAAATTGTAGCTCCATTATTTATAATTTTAATTTAACGCTGAAAATAGCGTTCCGCGCGGCAGTTTCAACGTTGTAACGTCGCCGCCAAACAAACTAAGCGTCAGAAAATAATTTTTTTATAATATTTATTATCAACATAAAAATTTTAATAAATTATAGTATCATTTAGACACTTGAAGGAATACAATCCAGTTTACAAAATATTTTTAACTTGATTTTTGTTTAAGTTATCCAATTGTTAATTAAGTAATTTTCCATGAACTTAAGATAACATAAAATCTATCATAAACGTTTAAATAATTTAGCTAAAAATCTTTTTCCTCTTGGAGCTTACTCTGATATACTAAATGAACAAGATTCCGGTATAAAAATTTATTAAAGTTCTTTTATTTGTTTATAATGATTTTTCTAAGTTAACAAAAAATGAAAAATCCGGAAAATGTAGTTAAAAAAATTTTTTTTACAAAATCTTTGATTTTCACTATTTTTGTATCTATTTTTTACATTTCATTGCTTTGTTGAAAAATTTTTTACATCATTTGTTTAAAAACTTTTTATAAACAAATAGGCAAATTTAATATTTAAAAATTTTTTTTTGCCATTATATTGTCAAAGTGAAATAATGATTTTTAGAAAAAAAAATTTTTCTTAAAAAATTTTTTAATTGTTAATAACCGTTTTTTTTATTTATCTGACCTTTAAATTATTAATTAAGAAATCGGTTTTTTCTAAAAATCATAATTTCTTATTTCAAATAGAATTAAAAAAAAATTTTTTCAACAATATTTTCATTGTTTACTTTATAAACAATTTGTTATAAACAAATTCTGACTTTTATATAATTTTTTTTTCGTTACTTAGAAAAATTATAAATATAGTTATGTACATCAAAGTAATGAAAAAAATTTTCCTATATTTTTTTTAGCATTTTTAAATATTTCACTACATCAACCTGGAAGCGGTCACCGATTTTATTAACTTATAAATTGTTATAACTTCTTAACTATTGATTATATGGTCTAAGAATTAATTTTTTTATAAACAAATGCTCATAATAATAGAACCGTTTTAAATAATGAGCAGGTAAAATACAATTTGAATAGATTAATTAATTGTTTAAAAGATCGTCCTAAATGTCTAAGACCATATAATCAATTCTGAATCCAAAAAACCAAACCCCATATTTTTTAAATTGTGCTAACTATTTTTCGCAGAAAACTCACTTCTCGACCAGACTAAATCGCGACAACTTGTTTACGATAGACGGAGATATTACGGAATAAGACAGAGATAGGCAGTTAACTCTTTTGCTGTAGTTCCATTGGATAAAGTATCTCAATAATTGATAAGGTTACTTGGCTTTGATATTAACTCACTCCCATTTATGGAATCTAAAAAATACTTCAATCACTTTTTGCTATATACATCATTAGGGGTTCACTTCAGAGCTTAATGACGCAAATAAACAAAAAGAAAGAATGAAATCTTTTACTACTATTAATAGTTTGCTACTAATGTGATTATAAAAGAAGTTTATATTGAACATGAACCATTTTTCTAAGACAGTGTCCTCTATAAATAAAAAATAAGATTCTCATTTTATTTTTTATTTTATTCTTAGTATTGAAAGGATTTCTAAAGTAAATTGAAAAAGAAAGTCCAAGACATTTCACAAGCTTTCTCACAGTCTGGCGGTAGGCCTCCACATATGTAGCAGCTATCATATAGAAATGTAGACATAAGATTGCTGCAGAATCTGGGCACAAATTATAGTGTTGGACTAGCTGGTGTTGCGGTAGATCCTTTTTAAATCAAGTATGTGCTAATATATCAAAATTATTTCGGTTTACCATAGTATTTAACAAAGTATCGACACACATAAAATGAATTGCGATTTTTTATTGTAATTTAATTATGTACATCCCATGCTCTGCTTATACATATTATGCAATTTTATTGAAATTGGTATGATTTTTAAATTCCACTCATTTTTAAGCCTTTGGTATTATTTCATATAGTTTACGTATTGTTTATAAAAAAAATATTATTTCTTAAGGTCTAGGTTTATGTGTTTATAGGATGTAAATTTCTATTACTTTTAGACATCAACAGCGCAGGACTTAACCCTGCCTTTGGCTTCAAATTCGTAAGTTGTAAAAAATGTAAACTTCAATCATTTCACCACAAATAACACATAAAATAATTAACATGAATACCTTGATACCACCACCACCAGCACCAGTAGATGCTTTTTAAATTTATTTTAATACAGATTCCTTTCATTTCCCGGTCTAAATCGTGTTTTGTTCCGCGTCTCACAATATGTTTTTCATATAACTTGTATTAGAAATGCTAATTTCATCGTCTAGAGCCACCGGGATTAGATAATTTTAGACAAATAGCGAAAATACCATTAAGTTGACGGTGCATATTTTTCAGCTTGATCTACGAAATAACTTAATAAAACTTCTTCCGACCATGATGTAGCTCCTTCGGATTCTTTCCAAGCAACAAATTTGTCGTAGACATTTATATACTTTGATTTTTCAGGTTATAATATGTCAGTAAAGTAAACTGTCAGAATGACAATTACAGACATGAAATAAACGAGACACTCTGAAAGAATTGAAAATAAAGCTGCTACTTGATTTGGCGGGCAGAAAATCATCATTTTCTGTCCGCCAACAGTATTGGTCTGAAATTGACTATAGTCGACGCATTTTAAACTGAGTCGTCGGGCAATAAATATCACTGACAGTAGGAATGTGCACGCAATTCAACCCGTTATCGATACTTAGCTACCTGCGCACGCGGGGTCGATGCGTCATCGTGACCTTCATTAGCACTCTGACTCCTGATTGGTCGTTACGAGTAAGGGTTGTTGTTTTTCTATAAATGTTAGATTTTTTGTTGACACTCATTACATTACTTACGCTTCGTTACGTAATATACACAATGGAGAATTTATTTTCTAACGTGGTTTTGAAGAAATTAAATGGTGACATCAACGCTCAAGCTCGGGCTGTAGTCCACAACGTGTTCCTGTTTTTTAAAAGAATTGAAAACTGACCCCGAGAAAAAAGCTTGCCTCAATTTTAGTAATCCACGAGAGCTTTTCAGGGTCACGTTACGATCTATACAGTTTCTCTATGATTAAGCCAAAACAAACATTTTATCTTACAAATTAAAAACTTTTATTTTCAGATAGCCAAAAATTATTCCTATTAATACTTAACATAATTTAGCATATCGATCGTACCTATCCCGTTATCGATATGCACCTCTACAATTCTTACGCACATCACTACACCTCTCCATAAGACCTGTAAGTATGAGCGAGACAGACAGATAAATATGATTTATGACCCGAAGCCTCAGTTCATAATGCCTCGACTATAGTTTCGGTCGGCTCAACAGGCATTGAAACTCGCATTTTCAATGTAGGTGATATGAAAAAGATATTTTCAGATCAGCAACAGAACCTTCATTGGCTATCTTAACGAATACCTAGAATTAATGCTAGGTATTGTACCTACTAATTAAGATATTAGAATAAAGAAATTAATGTTTTCCATTAATTAAAAGAAATTAATGGAAAACAATGGATACGTTTAATACAAGTTAGTCTTATAATAACTTGTACGGAATCGCAATATGACGTTTGTCACACGTCAAACAAACGATTAACGTCTGGACAAAAAAGCGGCATGTAACCAATGTTCATAGTAAAACTAGAAGTTAAGCGTATACGTTTCCGCTAAGTCGCGACTGGGACGCGGGCGTCCGACGCCGCGGGTAAACGAGTGCGATGTTGCCAGTTTGGCATTGCTGTCAAATAGCAGCGCTGAAACTAAGCGGGTAATGCTCGGACGACGATATCACGAAATAAGTAGTTAAGTCTTCTATGACATAGCTAGATTATATTTTACGAGAGTTTAGTCGCATTTGAATAGTAAAGCATATTGAAGCTTATAAGGCCGAACATTAGCGTAAAGAATATACAGATTTGTATAGCTTCATTAAAGAACGTTGTCGTACGTAAAATATAATATTATATGGTTTCGCTCACACAGTGATGTGTATATATACATGCGGGTAATAGGCGACCGTGTCCGTAAAAGTTGCATAAACTGTAACAACTTTGTTTCGTAATAATATAATTAAAGTTCAGCTTATTTCAGTTTGTATTGTATAAAATAACATAAAGAATGCACATTTGTAAAATGGATGATGGAATTTCACTAGGAATTGCCTCATCATAGAGTGAAAGAAGTGCATAGAGCGAGACAGAAATATAGCAGGTAGAGAGGGAATAAGCGATGCGGGTACCAAAGTAGGATTCAGATGGGCAATAAATAATAGTTTTGTTGTGTGTTTTATTTTCCCTAAAATGTTAAATAAACATATTCGGTTCATTATAAGTTCTATAGGCAGTCAGTATGTCTTGGGACATACTCAATAGGTATATCCGGGTCGTTTGGTAGCAGCAGGGATCGTGTAGCTGTATGGCTCAATTTTGGGAAAGTTAGGCATTTAGGGCATGCAGCCAGCTCGCTAACACATATAGAGACGCTTGCCTGCAACATGCATTAACATGCAGCATCCAACCCACCGCTGACCCTCGAATCTGCCTCTCCACTACGAATCTCTATCCAAATGATTGAATATTGATTCCAGAGGATTGACAAATATCGAACACCTGCTCAAGTGTTATTTATTTTTATAATTATCTTATTCCGCTAACTGATAAACTGTCAATTCTACGTACGTTTCATGCCAACCAGGCATATCCTCAGGAATTGCCGACAGTCACATCCACCAGGGTGCAAGGAGCATTAAAACAACCAACACAACCTCGTTAAGCGGGCCGCTGCATGCAATGGTCAAAGAGTGACGAAAACATTCTTAAGGAAGCCACAGACCACCACCGATAGACATGTCTGTCAAATGTCACAGACTAACCATCACCAACATTATCCAAATAGTTACAGGCAAGCGTCCAATAATGGCGATTTATAAACGTCAATTTGGTCGTTGAGCATATTATTATTATCTTTATGTTTAAAATTTCAAAGGATTCCAAAACATTTAAACGTAACCCTTCTCACACACATGCAAAACATCGAATTTGTGATCGTTATTAAGCTATGACCGGTTTCTAATAGATGTTTGGCAAAATGGGATCTGTCCGATTTATTGTTTCTAAATACTTCTTTGTATCTTTTTCAAAACAACGTCCGGTTTGTTATCGATTTACAGTCATTTAATTTATAAATAGATTTTTATTATTGTGTCCAAATCAATACATTTTTTACTATATTCTTTATAATAGTTTTATTAATGCTATACTGTAAATGGTATTTAATTCTAATAAGAAATTATGATATTAAGGGGTATGGTGAATAACCGATGTATCATTGATTTATAAGCCGCCAATTTGTGTTGCCATGGATGACAAGAAGAAATGGGTATTGTCGTATCTGTGCACGTGGGTTTTCTATATATTTTAAATTTTTTAATTCTTACATTTTTTTTCGTTAATCTTTTTAATTTCTTACGATTTCATTTAAAATTGTTTGAAAATAAAAGTTTGAAAATTTTCAATCCAAATAACATTCACACTTGAGTTAAGAGATGCAATTATTACTACAAGAGAAGAAAGAAAAATTACTTGTCGAAGGCAAGTATTTTCCACATTTTTAATTTATTCTGCACAAACAGATAAATAAAATAACGGAGTATGCGCTAACGTAAGTAACGTAAGTAACTAAGTAACGAAGTATAAAATATGCGCTCTTCATTTCATACGGAGGGAACAACGTCCTAGTGTAAATAGCATGGTGAACAGCGTGAACAGCATAGATTCGAAATTTTAAATACGGACTGATACGACTATGGGTCATGTTCTTATACCCGACAGAACCCTTATATCCTGATAAGAGATTCCATCTACGGTGCCACTCTAGAGGTGAAAAGCATAAATTTGAAACTTTGGGCCACGAACTGTACCTACTGACGATGATAGTATCCTTGTACACCAGAAAACGATGCAGTCATGATGGTTTCTTCCCAAGATTAAACTCTTCAATCGTTAACAGCATAGGCACACTCAGTGGCGGATTTATAATTTTTATGAGTGTAGGCCACTTTATTTCCGCCGCCCCATGTACCTTTCTAAAATAATAATTTTCTGAAATCTGCCGCCCCTAGGACGCTGCCGCCCCTAGGCCGCGGCCTACACGGCCTATTGACAAATCCAGGACTGGGCACACTTGAAACTTTGCATGCAGGCTGATTTAACGATGGACAGATTTATACATAAGATGATGATGCAGCCATGAACATTTCTTCTTACGATGAAATTCTTTAACGGTGAACAGTATAAACTTGAAATTTGATGAACAGATTATTCTGAGGATAGATCTTGTCCTCGCACACCATATAACTTTGCAGTCGTCAGGGCTTCTTTCCACGACGAAACTATTTAACGGTGAACAGCATAGACTTGAAACATTGCATACGGACTGTTCTAACGACGAATCATGTCCTCATATACCAGAGCACGATACAGCTGTGAGGGTTTCCTCCTTGGATAACACTGTTTAACAGTGAACAACCATAGAATTTAAACTTTACATTTGGGCTGTTCTGAGAATGGATTGTGTCATCGAACACCATGCAACAGACGATGCGGCCGTAAGGGTCTTCACCTTTGGTAGAACTCTTAAACGATGACATGTAAATGTTACAGTGAAAGTTATTTGGATTATAAAATTTACTTTCCTAGGCAATCTTAAAATAATTTTAAATAATTAGTCCATGCCTGCTAAAGTATAAGAAATTAAAAGTATAAAATAATGAAATCGAAGAATACTAAAAATAGAATAATAAAAAAGAATACAAAAATTACAAAAATAAAACGAAATTCAACAAATTAGTATATTGAGTCCAAACGAAACTATTGAGTCCAATTATGAAAATTGATATACCACGTCTGGCATGTATCAGTCTTTAATTGATACCGACTCCAAAAACAACTAATTGGTTAATTATTTTAAGGTTTTTGAATGCAGTTTTAATTTTGTTTTTTTTAAGTCTTTTATTTAATGTTATTGCAATCAATAGTTATCAAAAATATTGGACTGATTTTGTCAATTATGGAAAAATGAATATTATTGACATACGAGGGCTGCTATTTATGTATCCGGAACTGGCTACAAGCAGAACAATATTTAAAAAATAGTGACAATTAAAAATGAAACCCCTTGGTTGTAGAATACAGTTTGTTTCATGTAACTGCCAATTTTCTTACCATTGTGGCGACATTTTGTAAATTGCGTGTCTTTATCATCATGGATTTATGTAACTCATAAAAATTTTTCGTGTGATCATTTATTACGGTTTTCGGTGTGGGCTAACTCAAAAACAATGTATCGATCAATTTATTTCGACTTTTGGGGATGAAGCAACATCGAAAACCACTGTGTATCATTGGTTTAGTGAGTTTAATCGTGAGCGGTCTATGCTCACCGACGACTTTAAAAAAGTTCGTCTTAAATAAGTTGTTGTACTACAAAATATCAATGCTGTGCGGGAACTAATAATGAAAAGCCATGATGTTACATATCGCGAGATAAAGGCGTTCCTGGACATAGGTATGACGAGCATACATAAGATATTACACGAAAATTTGGCCATAAAAAAATTGTTGACGTTGGATTCCGCACAACTTGAGCAGATCGATCAAAAACAGGCTCGTGTCGAATGATGCAAAAAAAAAATGATAAAAAAATACAATGGTGGTGCGTAAAAAAGCTGTTTATATCTACTTAGGTGCTAAATCTTGGATCTATGCATATGACCCCGAAACTAAACAACAGTCAATGTTGTAGGTGTTCCGAGATGAGTCGAACCCAACAAAAGTGATTCGTGCCAAAAGCATTTTGAACAAATAGTTGCCTGTTTTTTTCGTATAAATGAACATGTGGTTACAGTGCCACTAAAAAATCGTAAAACGGTTAATTGAGAGTGGTACACGACCAGAAGTCTTTGAAGAAATAAGGAAGAACAACTGACAGCACAGAATCATTTTTCATAATGATAATGTTAGCTGTCACACGTCGACCGAAAAAAATCGGTTTTCGGAAGGTCAAAAACCGAATTAACGGGTAACCCGCCGTACAGCCCCGAATTGGCACCCAACGATTTCTATTTATTTCCAAACGTGCAGGATAAGTTACGTAGTCAACGGTTTTCGAGCCGCAAAGAGGCCGTTGATGCGTTCAAAATGCACGTTTTAGAGATACCTCAATCGGAATGGACAAATTGCTGTAAAAATTGGTTCCAATGTATGTAAAAGGGCATCGGTCATCATGGCGAATAATTTGAAAAACAATAAAACCCTATTAAATGATAGATGTTTGTTTCTTTTTGATATTCCGGACACATAAATGCAGCCCTCGTACTGCTAAGGTAACATGTGATTATATTACATACGTTGAAATAATTAAAATTTAAATAAAGTAATAACAATTACTTTTAAAACATAATTTGAAATTCAATAATTCAAAATACACATTAGGCTATAAATTAAATGACATAGCTGATTGAATTGTTTCATTAAGTAATATTTAAAAATGCAGTTTACTTAATAATATTATCTTTTCCAGTATTATATCCACACTTATTCAGTATGGAAAGCAAAAAGTATGCGATCGTTAAAGATTAAAAATCATGATGACTCTTAACTGGCATTGTCTTTTCTAGACTATAGCTGTACTGACACTTGAAATATGCATTATTACGTCTAGTAGAAATTCGAAGAACATTACAAATAGATCAGGTGGAATGCAGAAATTAACAATAAAGTTTGGCTACAACTATTTATTGGCGACTAATGTTGCTACACATTGGCGTAGTAGGTATAATTAATTCATGATGTTGATAGCAATATATTTCAGAGTTTTCATAGTATTTTTGCAAAATATAAAGTGCATTGAATCAATATTTAAAACCATATTATACTCATATTTTCACTACTTTTATTTTATTGAAATTTATTTCAGTACAAAAAAAAGAAGAATCAACTAAATTTGCATAACATTATTTAATTAAAGCCCATTGCCCAATGATTTATCAGTTTTATTCAAGATTCTAATTACAAAAAAATTAAATATTTTTTAAGTAAATGAGAATCATCCACCTACTTATCTTGTGCTAGGTGACAAGAGATTAAACTACTTATTACATTAGTCTATTGTTTTATTTTATTAATTTTGAAAACTACTACCTAAAATTAAAAGGAACTGTCAAGTTTAGGATGAGACATATAGAAATAATAAAGTTCATCATTACTTTATAAGCGAAACAATGACCCATTAACCACCTGCATCACACCTGCACTTTATCAACAAAATTTCCATTATTCGATTTCGTTTTTTTATAATAGCACGAAATATTTATGTACCTAAATAAAGTTTTTGTAATGCATGTTTGAATTTTGCAGGGAATGTAAAAATGAAAACGTATGTGTATGAATAATAAAACAAAGAATAGTTTATTATAATTATTATACTTTTTTATACGTATTTTATTTGATGTAATGGAAAATAGAAGTTACAATTATAGTAGATTTTACTTTTATAAACTATGAAAAACATAAATTGCATATAATTTAATATGTGAGTGATTTAACTTAGAGATTTTTTTTTATATCTGTTATTGTGACCTTAACAAAATATTGATTGACACAAGGGCAGAATATAATGCAACAGTTATTGCGAAACAGTAATTAAATAATTATAATAAAAAAATAATATTCTGAAGTGATATGTGCAGCTCCGGATCGTTTTGGCCAAGGGGGGGGGGGCGCCAAAATCATAATATACGGTTGAAAAAAAAACTTGCTTTACAAAGCACCTAGCACGAGTGCACGTTCTATCAATTACTCATTTGGTTTTAAAACATCCAGTCGATTTTTAAACACATCCTAAGGGTTCATTTCGAAATGCCCTGCGAGCATCTAAGAGCAGTAGATTGTTGGCAACATCGAATAATGGAAATTCGACAAAAATTAAAAAACAGATATGATGGTTCTTTCGCCTAAAAAAATTATCGTACTTTTTTCCAAAATTAAAAAATACATAATATCGAAAATAGCAATTATATAGAACTGGAGTTACACTTATTAACTTTGAAAAGGCCAAAATTTAAAAATACGACTTGACCGTTCAAAACCGATCCTGTTGCGTATGAGAAATAGAATAAATAAAAAAAAAAAGTAAAAATCTCAATTTATCGTTTTATTAAAGCATCTTCAATTATCCAATACCCTTATTGTCCCGGTCACAAAACATGTCACTCATCGTTATACATTAATGATTTTTATAATTTACCTCAAACGTTGGAGAGAGAGGGGTCGTGTAATTTCTGCCCTGGTTCAAAAAAATTGTAGATCCGGAGCTGGATGGATGTTCTGAAGTAATACCTATAATATGAGTCATAGATCATAGAGTTCTTAAGAATAAAAATTTGATGATCTATGACATGCGTACGCAAACGCACGCACGCACGCCACACACACACACACACACACACACACACACACACACATATCACAAAATTTCACGATGGGACCAAAAAAAAAGTTAAAAAAAAATCATCCTATTATATACAAAGTAAAATAGAGATCGTTGGTCAATAAAAAAAAGTGATTTCTATATTAATAAATCACTCTATGCTTAAGGCCGGGTATCCTACTTGTTCCACTGAATGTGTTATGTAACTTGTTATTTGTGTTCTAAAAATAGTGTCGCTGTTGAGTGTTCAGTTGGCTGTTACGCTCGTTCGGGCGGCTGTTCGGATGGAGCGAGCGCGCGGTTGCGGTGACGTGCAGTGGTGCCGTGGAGCATGTGTCGGCTTGAGCGAGCGTCAGCGGTGACTTGTAGCGGGGACGTGGATCAACGTGTCTCGTTTGGGACGAGCGTCGCGATTGCGGTGACGTGCAACAACATATGTTAGGTTGCTTTTTTTATTGTGAAAGTTTTTATTTCCCAGCTCTAGCTGTTAGCAGCTCTCGACGGGTCCGATTGCTGATAAAGTTTCACAAATCCTCTATTAAAACCGTAAAATAAATTGAACTGACTATGGGCACATCTATGAATTCCGTGAATGATGAAGTTCTTATTAGAGACGCAAAGAAGGAAGATATGGTAGCAGTCGCTGACATGATTCAAGTTCATAAAATATTATTAATACTTAATATATTCTTAACCTTTTTAACATAACTTATTTTTGTAAATGATTAATTTTATAGGCACTGGCGGATTTTGAAGAAATGCCTAATGGTCCAAAACTTACGGTAACAGGTATGTAATCAAAATAGAACTAATAAAGAAGTCAAAATTAAATCACGCGTAAATGTTTATTTATAACAGGTTCTTAGACACTTCAGATTTATTATAAACAAAGATTTGATGACATTAAAAAATTTCAACTTTTTAAATAGGTAACTGTTTTTGTATTCTGGTTATTCTATTGAAGTAAGTTAACGTTTTGGATATTTAAATATCATGAAGTACAATTATATGGTGAAACTAAGGATTCTCTATAGTAGTTTTATGAATTATTAAAAGACAGTTAAGTTTGTAAAATTTGTAACAGTTCCATTTTGTTTCATTTATTGAATTACAAAATATGTAATCTTATATTGTATGTAGTTTTAGAACGTGATGGATTTGAGATCGATCCTCCAGCTTATAAATGTAAAGTAGCACAATTACAAAACTCGGCACTAGTAGCAAGCGAGAAGCACCAGATTGTGGGTTATGCAATATATTTTTTCTTCGTATTCAGCATGGGAAGGACGGATTATGATTTTAGACAATATCTACGTGTGTCCATCGAGAAGAAGGAAGGGTATAGGATCGCAATTGTTTGACTCTGTAGCTCAGGTATGTCTATATTTCTTTTAGAGTTCCACTCTTCAAAAGAAAACGTAATATAGAAATTTTAAAATTCAAAGTAATAATAAAGCATCACGTGACTCATACGATAATATACTCTTCTAAATGGAAAGTGATTTTGATGGAAAATATTTATAACTTTGCATTATTATTATTGAATTATTGTTACTAAATTGTTAAGAACTACTACTCTGTTTTTGGTGAATTTAGGTTTAAATTTGTTCATGGGTATTTAACTTGAAGTAATGTAAATTTTTAAGTTTGGTAGTGGACAGAAAAGACAATTTAACACTAGAAAGCAAATCGTGAACGTCTAAAATACCTTCCGCTGATTTGTAGGAAAAATTATAGATATTTAATTATCATTAGGTAAATTATACTTATTAGAATGTGTACGAGGAATAATTTTTTTTTAAACTTTTATAACTTCATGGAATGAAAAAGTGACAAAATTGTTTCATTGTCTTTTGTTTAATTATACTATTAGGATTTTAGGAAGAATAAATTTGTTCGTAAACTTTGATAACTTCATGGAATGAAATAGTGACGAAACTTATTAAATTGTCTTTAGTTTAGTTATACTATTAGGATTTTGGGTAGAATAAATTTGTTTGTAATCTTTTATAACTTCATGGAATAAAATAGTGACGAAACTTATTAAATTGTCTTTAGTTTAGTTATACTATTAGGATTTTGGGTAGAATAAATTTGATTGTAAACTTTGATAACTTCATGGAATGAAATAGTGACGAAACTTCTTTATTTGTTTTTATTTAAATTATACTATTAGAATTTTGGAAAGAATGAATTTGCTTGTAATCTTTTATAACTTCATGGAATAAAATAGTGACGAAACTTATTAAATTGTCTTTAGTTTAGTTATACTATTAGGATTTTGGGTAGAATAAATTTGTTTGTAATCTTTTATAACTTCATGGAATAAAATAGTGACGAAACTTATTAAATTGTCTTTAGTTTAGTTATACTATTAGATTTTGGGTAGAATAAATTTGTTTGTAAACTTTTATAACTTCATGGAATAAAATAGTGACGAAACTTATTAAATAGTCTTTAGTTTAGTTATACTATTAGATTTTGGGTAGAATAAATTTGTTTGTAAACTTTTATAACTTCATGGAATAAAATAGTGACGAAACTTATTAAATTGTCTTTAGTTTAGTTATACTATTAGGATTTTGGGTAGAATAAATTTGTTTGTAAACTTTTATAACTTCATGGAATAAAATAGTGACGAAACTTATTAAATAGTCTTTAGTTTAGTTATACTATTAGGATTTTGGGTAGAATAAATTTGTTTGTAATCTTTTATAACTTCATGGAATGAAATAGTGACGAAACTTATTAAATTGTCTTTAGTTTAGTTATACTATTAGGATTTTGGGTAGAATAAATTTGTTTGTAAACTTTTATAACTTCATGGAATGAAATAGTGACGAAACTTATTAAATTGTCTTTAGTTTAGTTATACTATTAGGATTTTGGGTAGAATAAATTTGTTTGTAATCTTTTATAACTTCATGGAATAAAATAGTGACGAAACTTATTAAATTGTCTTTAGTTTAGTTATACTATTAGGATTTTGGGTAGAATAAATTTGTTTGTAAACTTTTATAACTTCATGGAATAAAATAGTGACGAAACTTATTAAATAGTCTTTAGTTTAGTTATACTATTAGGATTTTGGGTAGAATAAATTTGTTTGTAAACTTTTATAACTTCATGGAATAAAATAGTGACGAAACTTATTAAATTGTCTTTAGTTTAGTTATACTATTAGGATTTTGGGTAGAATAAATTTGTTTGTAAACTTTTATAACTTCATGGAATGAAATAGTGACGAAACTTATTAAATTGTCTTTAGTTTAGTTATACTATTAGGATTTTGGGTAGAATAAATTTGTTTGTAAACTTTTATAACTTCATGGAATAAAATAGTGACGAAACTTATTAAATTGTCTTTAGTTTAGTTATACTATTAGGATTTTGGGTAGAATAATTTTTTTTGTAAACAGTTAAAACTTCATGGAATGAAATAGTGACAAAGCTTGTTTATTTGTTTTTAGTTAAATTATACTGTTAGGATTTTGGGAAAAATAAATTTGTTTGTAAAGTTTTATAACTTCATGGAATAAAATAGTGACGAAGCTTATTAAATTGTCTTTAGTTTAGTTATACTATTAAGATTTTGGGTAGAATAAATTTGATTGTAAACTTTGATAACTTCATGGAATGAAATAGTGACAAAACTTGTTTAATGGTCTTCAGTTAAATTATACTATTAGAATTTTGGGTAGAATAAATTTGCTTGTAAAGTTTTATAACTTCATGGAGTAAAATAGTGACGAAACTTATTTAATTGTCTTTAGTTTAGTTATACTATTAGGATTTTGAGTAGAATAAATTTGATTGTAAACTTTTATAACTTCATGGAATGAAATACTGACGAAACTTATTAAATTGTCTTTAGTTTAGTTATACTATTAGGTTTTTGGGTAGAATAAATTTGTTTGTAAACTTTTATAACTTCATGGAATAAAATAGTGACGAAATTTATTAAATTGTCTTTAGTTTAGTTATACTATTAGGATTTTGGGTAGAATAATTTTTTTTGTAAACAGTTAAAACTTCATGGAATGAAATAGTGACAAAGCTTGTTTATTTGTTTTTAGTTAAATTATACTGTTAGGATTTTGGGTAGAATAAATTTGTTTGTACACATTTAAAACTTTATGGAATGAAATAGTGAAAGAAACTTATTAAATTGTCTTTAGTTTAGTTATACTATTAGGATTTTGGGTAGAATATTTTTTTTTGTAAACAGTTAAAACTTCATGGAATGAAATAGTGATAAAGCTTGTTTATTTGTTTTTAGTTAAATTATACTGTTAGGATTTTGGGAAAAATAAATTTGTTTGTACACATTTAAAACTTTATGGAATGAAATAGTGACGAAACTTATTAAATTGTCTTTAGTTTAGTTATACTATTAGGATTTTGGGTAGAATAAATTTGTTTGTAAACTTTTATAACTTCATGGAATAAAATAGTGACGAAACTTATTAAATTGTCTTTAGTTTAGTTATACTATTAGGATTTTGGGTAGAATATTTTTTTTTGTAAACAGTTAAAACTTCATGGAATGAAATAGTGACAAAGCTTGTTTATTTGTTTTTAGTTAAATTATACTGTTAGGATTTTGGGAAAAATAAATTTGTTTGTAAAGTTTTATAACTTCATGGAATAAAATAGTGACGAAGCTTATTAAATTGTCTTTAGTTTAGTTATACTATTAGGATTTTGGGTAGAATAAATTTGATTGTAAACTTTGATAACTTCATGGAATGAAATAGTGACAAAACTTGTTTAATGGTCTTCAGTTTAGTTATACTATTAGGATTTTGAGTAGAATAAATTTGATTGTAAACTTTTATAACTTCATGGAATGAAATACTGACGAAACTTATTAAATTGTCTTTAGTTTAGTTATACTATTAGGTTTTTGGGTAGAATAAATTTGTTTGTAAACTTTTATAACTTCATGTGATGAAATAGTGACGAAACTTATTAAATTGTCTTTAGTTAAATTGTACTATTAGAATTTTGGAAAGAATAAATTTGCTTGTAAAGTTTTATAACTTCATGGAGTAAAATAGTGACGAAACTTGTTTAATTGTCTTTAGTTTAGTTATACTATCAGGATTTTGGGTAGAATAAATTTGATTGTAAACTTTGATAACTTCATGGAATGAAATAGTGACAAAACTTGTTTAATTGTCTTTAGTTAAATTATACTATTAGAATTTTGGAAAGAATAAATTTGCTTGTAAAGTTTTATAACTTCATGGAGTAAAATAGTGACGAAACTTGTTTAATTGTCTTTAGTTTAGTTATACTATTAGGATTTTGGGTAGAATAATTTTTTTTGTAAACAGTTAAAACTTCATGGAATGAAATAGTGACAAAGCTTGTTTATTTGTTTTTAGTTAAATTATACTGTTAGGATTTTGGGTAGAATAATTTTTTTTGTAAACAGTTAAAACTTCATGGAATGAAATAGTGACAAAACTTGTTTAATTGTCTTTAGTTAAATTATACTATTAGAATTTTGGAAAAATAAATTTGCTTGTAAAGTTTTATAACTTCATGGAGTAAAATAGTGACGAAACTTGTTTAATTGTCTTTAGTTTAGTTATACTATTAGGATTTTGGGTAGAATAAATTTGTTTGTAATCTTTTATAACTTCATGGATTAAAATAGTGACGAAACTTATTAAATTGTCTTTAGTTTCGTTATACTATTAGAAATTGCGCAAAGAATAAATTTGTTTGTAAACTTTGATAACTTCATGTGATGAAATAGTGACGAAACTTATTAAATTGTCTTTAGTTAAATTGTACTATTAGAATTTTGGAAAAAATAAATTTGCTTGTAAAGTTTTATAACTTCATGGAGTAAAATAGTGACGAAACTTGTTTAATTGTCTTTAGTTTAGTTATACTATCAGGATTTTGGGTAGAATAAATTTGATTGTAAACTTTGATAACTTCATGGAATGAAATAGTGACAAAACTTGTTTAATTGTCTTTAGTTAAATTATACTATTAGAATTTTGGAAAGAATAAATTTGCTTGTAAAGTTTTATAACTTCATGGAGTAAAATAGTGACGAAACTTGTTTAATTGTCTTTAGTTTAGTTATACTATTAGGATTTTGGGTAGAATAAATTTGATTGTAAACTTTGATAACTTCATGGAATGAAATAGTGACAAAACTTGTTTAATTGTCTTTAGTTAAATTATACTATTAGAATTTTGGAAAGAATAAATTTGCTTGTAAAGTTTTATAACTTCATGGAGTAAAATAGTGACGAAACTTGTTTAATTGTCTTTTGTTTAATTATACTATTAGAATTTTGGGAAGAATAAATTTGTTTGTAAAGTTTTATAACTTCATGGAATAAAATAGTGACGAAACTTATTAAATTGTCTTTAATTTAGTTATACTATTAGGATTTTGGGTAGGATAAATTTGATTGTAAACTTTGATAACTTCATGGAATGAAATAGTGACGAAACTTGTTTAATTGCCTTTTGTTTAATTATACTATTAGAAATTGTGCAAAGAATAAATTTGTTTGTAAACTTTGATAACTTCATGGAATGAAATAGTGACAAAGCTTGTTTATTTGTTTTTAGTTAAATTATATTGTTAGGATTTTGGGAAAAATAAATTTGTTTGTTAACATTTAAAACTTTATGGAATGAAATAGTGACGGAACCCTTTTATTTGTTTTTATTTAAATTATACTGTTACGATTTTGGGAAAAATAAATTTGTTTGTACACATTTAAAACTTTATGGAGTGAAATAGTGACGAAACTTATTAAATTGTCTTTAGTTTAGTTATACTATTAGGATTTTGGGTAGAATAAATTTGATTGTAAACTTTGATAACTTCATGGAATGAAATAGTGACAAAACTTGTTTAATTGTCTTTAGTTAAATTATACTATTAGAATTTTGGAAAGAATAAATTTGCTTGTAAAGTTTTATAACTTCATGGAGTAAAATAGTGACGCAACTTGTTTAATTGTCTTTAGTTTAGTTATACTATTAGGATTTTGGGTAGAATAAATTTGATTGTAAACTTTTATAACTTCATGGAATGAAATACTGACGATACTTATTTAATTGTCTTTGGTTTAGTTATACTATTAGGATTTTGGGTAGAATATTTTTTTTTGTAAACAGTTAAAACTTCATGGATAGAAATAGTGACAAAGCTTGTTTATTTGTTTTAGTTAAATTATACTGTTAGGATTTTGGGAAAAATAAATTTGTTTGTAAAGTTTTATAACTTATGGAATAAAATAGTGACGAAGCTTATTAAATTGTCTTTAGTTTAGTTATACTATTAGGATTTTGGAAAGAATAAATTTGCTTGTAAAGTTTTATAACTTCATGGAGTAAAATAGTGACGAAACTTGTTTAATTGTCTTTAGTTTATACTATCATAGATTTTGGGTAGAATAAATTTGATTGTAAACTTTGATAACTTCATGGAATAAAATAGTGACAAAACTTGTTTAATTGTTCTAGTTAAATTATACTATTAGAATTTTGAAAGAATAAATTTGTTGTAAAGTTTTATAACTTCATCGAGTAAAATAGTGACGAAACTTGTTTAATTGTCTTTAGTTTAGTTATACTATTAGGATTTTGGGTAGAATAAATTTGTTTGTAAACTTTTATAACTTCATGGATTAAAATAGTGACGAAACTTATTAAATTGTCTTTAGTTTCGTTATACTATTAGAAATTGTGCAAAGAATAAATTTGTTTGTAAACTTTGATAACTTCATGTGATGAAATAGTGACGAAACTTATTAAATTGTCTTTAGTTAAATTATGCTATTAGAATTTTGGAAAGAATAAATTTGCTTGTAAAGTTTTATAACTTCATGGAGTAAAAAAGTGACGAAACTTGTTTAATTGTCTTTTGTTTAATTATACTATTAGAATTTTGGGAAGAATAAATTTGTTTGTAAACTTTGATAACTTCATGGAATGAAATACTGACAAAACTTATTAAATTGTCTTTAGTTTATATATATTATTAGGATTTTGGGTTAAAGAAATTTGTTTGTAAATTTTGATAACTTCATGTAATGAAATAGTGACGAAACTTGTTTAATTGTCTTTTGTTTAATTACACTATTAGAATTTTGGGTAGAATAAATTTGATTGTAAACTTTGATAACTTCATGGAATGAAATAGTGACAAAACTTGTTTAATTGCCTTTTGTTAAATTATACTATTAGAAATTTTGCATAGAATAAATTTGTTTGTAAACATTTAAAATTTTCTGGAATGAAATAATGACAAAACTTGTTTAATTATCTTTTGTTTAATTATAATATTAGAATTTTGGAAAGAATAAATTTGCTTGTAAACTTTGATAACTTTAGGGAATGAAATAGTAACGAAACTTTTTAAATTGTTTTTGGTTAAAATTTACTATTAGTATTTTGGGAAGAATAAATTTGTTTGTAAACTTTGATAACTTCATGGAATGAAATAGTGATAAAACTTGTTTATTTGTTTTTAGTTAAATTATACTGTTAGGATTTTGGGAAAAATAAATTTGTTTGTAAACTTTGATAACTTCATGGAATGAAATAGCGACGAAACTTATTAAATTGTCTTTAGTTAAATTATACTATTAGAATTTTGGAAAGAATAAATTTGCTTGTAAAGTTTTATAACTTCATGGAATAAAATAGTGACGAAACTTAGTAAATGGTCGTTAGTTTAGTTATACTACTAGGATTTTGGGAAGAATACATTTGTTTGTAAACTTTGATAACTTCATGGAATTAAAATAATGACAAATGGTATTTATTTGTCCTTTGTTAAATTATACTATTAAAATTTGTTCAAAGAATAAATTTATTTGTAAACTTTTATGAAATCATGGAATGAAATAGTAACAAAACTTGATGACTTTTTCCTTTGAACTGGTTTGCAATTTTTTTTTATTTATTTATTTTTCATTTCACATATCTAAACCCTTCTCGATAAATGATCCCAGCCATCGGGTATGTGTTCATAGTCAACAGTTGTGTGATAGAATTTGTGCTTTTAGGTACAATAATGAATCTTCAAACTTTTGCTTCCGCATATGATTATCAATCTGCAACAAGTTACTGCTAAAACATGGGTCTTCTCTCATATAAGAGAGATGGTTTAAGTTGGATTACTGGCTACAACACGATGAGCATTCGCTGTATGTTAACTTTCTATTAGACTCTGATAATCTCCATATAGTCCATATAATCCTTTCTATCTATGGACTTGCGCAACCTCCCCTTTGAGAGAAATTAGTGAAGTAAATTAGGGAATTGTTTATTTTTTCTTTTTTCTAAAGTCAGTTTCCATATCACATTGTTTTTCTTTACAAGTTTATGGGTTTATTTCAAATGTTTTTACTTAAAGTTGTAGGAGTAGCTTTAACTGTGAGTAAGAGAGATGAAATATTTTCATTATTTAAATCGTCAATCTGTTAACTCAGCTTTCATAACAATTTTATATTTTCTAGGATTAAAAGAAGTACCCTAAATATCTTCTCTTGTATAAATTGCAACCTTCATTGTGAGGAAAGGAGAGAAAAAAAATCATAGTTTATTAATATATTGTATTTGTTTTATAATATATTTGTAGCCTTTGCCTTACTTACGTACCAACTTCCAGCAGTCTAGGGCTACAATAAGCATCTCAACCATTATATATTAATGGAAGTTACAAATTACAATAAGAACAAAATGAATGAAAATCAAAAATTTTTGTTCTTTTATACAAATTGGTTTCAATATATCGATATCTAGAAAACTAAATCACATAATGTTTAAGAGTTTAAAACTGTCTTTAAAATAATAATAATGGACTATTTGTTGTTGAACATTGTAGGAAGCAGTACGAGAAGGCTGTTCTCGTTTAGACTTCCATGTGTTGGAATGGAATCATGCAAGAGCGTTTTATGAACGACGTGGCGCCGTCAATCTTACAGCTACCGAAAGCTGGTGTTACTATCGTTTGAGAGGGCAGGCCCTCACTGGTTTCACCGGTGCTGCATCTACACACTAACTATGTTCTATTTATATGCATGCAAAAAAAAATATCAGAACACATTGAACCAGCAAAAAGAAAAAACACTAAAGTTCTCAATTCTGAGTTGATTTTTTGGTTCAAACATATTTTTTTATTTATAAAGTTATTTGCTTGTAGAGAGTTATATTCATCGTCCTATTTTTCCAATATTTTCATTGTTAGAATGTTTAATGAGTCCGTACACCGAAACCTCTACACAAAATCCTCTGCTAACTTATGTTTAGGTATCTTGCGATTTAGCAAATCATGGGCTGTCAATTATATCCTTTGAATACAAGATTTGTTGTTTTATTATCCTTTATAAGTTTTTGGATTATGACTAAAATCGCAAAATCAAGGGAATAAAGTAAAAGCAGTATAATGTAGGCATATTTTACATCACTTAATTTTGAAATTATTTCTACGATCAGTGTAAAAAACAAAATGATGTGGTATATCCACATTCACTTTTTGATTTTAATAAATAAAAATATTCCTGTTTATACTACAGTAACTGGCATGTCCAATAACCTATAGTGTATTAATTTTGTATTAATAGTGTTACGAACTATACTTATAAATGTAGTTGTTTTCATTTTTGTATATTTTCATCGGTTGGAATATTCCAGACTACTAGAATAATAGTGTTACAGAATATATACCTTTTGTTTCTTTGAGTATTTACTTTTTATCATAACGTAATCCTCGTACCCCAGTAGAGTTATATCCTAACAATATTTAAGTGGATTTAAAGTTCTGCTCATGTAACAAATACTAGTTGAGGAGACAATATTTAAATTTCAGAAATTTTTGCATCTTTTTACTACGCTTTGAAGATTTTTCTAGTCTGCAAATAGAACTGTAGTAAAAATATTTAGAAAATTTGCCACTACTTTAAAAGTATTGTCTGAGTGGACAATACTTTTAAAGAATATTGTCTGAGTGGACACTTTCGTTATCTATTTATTGTACACTTGTAATTAACCCAAAAGAATTAATACTGACACCACTATTAATTCATTTGGGTTCATTACTGAGAAACCTATCATACTATTTTTGATTGGTTTATTAGAAGAGTGTGCGTGTCATTACTATTTTACAGTGAATGATGACACCTTATGCTTTAAGGTTATATTAAGTGGTCCGTTTTTTAAGGTCAACGAGGAAACTTTATAGTTTCGCCATGTCTGTCTGTCTGTCCGTTCGATATTTATCGCCGAGATCTTTAGAACTAAAAAAACTGTAATTTAGTATGGGTATACATTAGGGTGTGCCAAAAAATCGGATATTTTTTTCTCTCTTTCCGCTCAAAATATCTTAAAAAGTGTCAAAACAAAAGTCCTGTCCAAATGAGAGTTGGTAATTTTAATTTTAGGAGGTCCTCCATGAGCCTCAAGTTGTCCCATTGAAACAACGCGGGAAACGTGACTTTTTTCATTATTTACTTCCGCAAGCTCTGAAGATTTTATTTTTTAATAAAATAAACTATTGGACCTTATTTGGTATTAAATTGCGGATATAAAAAATGTTTTCTATACAATTTTGTAGCTAATTTGATGTACTAAAAAATGAGTACATAATTTTTTATATGTTTATCTATTGTTCACTTGAACAAAGCTAAAAATTAGAAAAAGAGGATTTTGTTGGTCTGTAACTGTAATATTAATAATAAAAATTTTTTTGAAAACTTTTATGTAGTGCGTCAGATGGACGCACTACATAAAAATTGTCGACTACGTCAAAATTGTCATTTGACTTTTTGTTCGATCTTGGATAGTTTAGCTAAAAAATACAAAAAACAAGAAATTTTGGGAAAATTGATACTCTGAAGCTCTATAAAAAGTCAAGGATCGATGGCAGTTATTTGAACCAATGTAATTTTTCGTTCAAAATTTAATGTCAAATAAGGTCCAATAGTTTATTTTATGAAAAAATAGAATCTTCAGAGCTTGCGGAAATGTTTAATCAAAAAAGTCACGTATCCCGTGCTACTTCAATGGGAAAACTTCAGGCTTGTTGGAAGACCTTTGACATTTTGAGCGGAAAGTGAGAAATAAAAAATATCAGATTCCTTGACACAGCCTAGTATATATCTTAATCACGTCGAAAAAGTAGTAAGGCAGAATCTTAAAAAAATTTTTAGGACGCCTACACGTAGAGTGAGTATGGAATTTTTTCTCTTCTATCCCATAGCGTGTGAGTATAATTGACTAGCTTATTTGAAATCTTGAATCTGTGAAAAGCATTCTTCGAGTTAGAAATCCTTTTGCGAAATATTATTAGTTTCACTAACAAAAATTAGTTCTTTAAAGCTCCTAAGTGCTCCCTCCCAACCAAATAAATGATTATTCTTGGAAATGTGAAAAAAATTGCGACAGTGGTGTATATAACGAAGTTAGAAAGAAAACAATCACAGTTAAGTTCGCTTTACAAGGTAATGAGTAATAACCGACCAACTTAAAAATGTGTTTTAAGAAGAAAAAAAAGCAAAATCTCGTAGAAATTCCATTGAAAATTCTTGATGACGTCAGTTGTGTAAAATGTAGTAGCAGGTAGTAAATAAGGTTTATGGAAAATATAAAATCTTAATATGCTTAACACCCGGCCTATATGGGTTCACCTCTAGACATTACTAGTCTTTAAAAGGTTCATAGCATCAAACAGAAAACTCTCTTCTATTAGTTTCTTCCACCATCCTTTAAATTGACATTTAACAAAAAGTCATTCATATAATAAAACTAACATTTTATGTCCTTTTTTTAATAGTGGTTTGGGTCAAAACCCATTAAAAGGATGACTGGGAACGCAAATCCTATTATTTAATGACTTTTTGTTAAATGTAAGTCTAGAAGGAGACGGTGGAAGAAGCCCTAAGTCGCATATTGTAACGGCAACTATGGAAGTCTATACTGCGCGTGACCCGAAACGCAGTTGGCCAGGTTTCTATGTGCATAAGGATGTTGTATTTATATATTTATGGTTTATGAGGGTTATGTATCAAAACTTTCAATGCCCTTGTACTTTATAAATGCGTTATAATAAAGATCACAAGACAATAACTGCTACAGGGTCAGGAGAGTAAGGTGATTGAATACAAGATATAGATACTGTGCTGTATTTAATAAACAGGTCAAAAATGATTTATTACATTTTTTAACTGATATTTAAAAATAATGTACAATCCTTGACAGTGTTAATATCATCTTGTTTTAGCCATTTTTCCTTTTAAAAATCTGTTGTTATTGTTTGTAAACTAAATATATATTCATTGTCATAATGTAAGTAATTACAATACATATTATTAAATGCCTTTCATAGCTCTCCATTGATTCGTAATAAAAATAAGTTCATTAGTGCTTATCAAAATTAGATTACTTAATAGTATCTATTAAAGATCATATTTTCAGTACTTTGATCGAGAAGACTCGACACAGTAGTCGCAGAATAGATTTGTACAATTAAAAACAACGAGAATGCGTCATATGTACACATTATAACTAAAGGAAATACTGCACTAGCGGGGGCCCGCGCCCCGCGCGCTACAGCCTTATACTAATTATACATTATTATTTGTTTTTAAATTTTACAAGTATAATTTAACACTTTAAATATATCATAATACTTCAAAGGACGTGCCTACATTCTCACTAATGTATCACTTAGATATTTGTAAAATAAGATGTTAGAAGTGATTATTCTAAATATCTAGGTAGGTTTATACGAACAAAATTTATATATTGAGAACAAAAAGTCCCCGGAATATGATACACGGAGCTCGACTGAGTGTAATAAGCGTATTTAATCATTCGATTTCTACTTGCATTATCTACACCTTTATTGTGGTTTGTGTTACTTCACGTCGAACACCAGTGATTTTGAAAACAGACTACAATCGTAATGGCTGTCGTAAAGGCGTCTATGAAGTGATATTTGCAAAGACGTGCATGCCTAATGTATTAAGTAGATAATTTAGTTGAAATTTCGTGCTGTAAAGCTCGTCATATAACTTGGCGGGGACTCGTCGCCGACATATCTAAGCCACGTCCGTACGCGCTCGTCGATGCTTATCTAGGGCTACATTGTAAATAATACAGTTTGTCAGGGCACGCGTCGAGGCCCGCGCGCGCCCGGCGGCCGGCGCGCTAGGTGGAGGCCATGAGCTTCGCGTGCGCCGTCACGTTTCGTTGGTGCAGGAATCCACTGCTCTCTTCTTCGCCGCCGCCGCCGCCCTGAGCAAGCAACGATATTGAGTCTTCAATATGACTATGTATTATCGGTAATTGTCACTTTTAGTAAGATTTTTTAGTAAAAAAAAACAAATCTATTTAATTAAGTAGCCTCACTCCAATACCTGTCTATCGAAATGATCTAACTTCGGAAGGTTGATAAATGACAGCACTTTTTCATAGAGCGTACAGCGTAGTTCAGCGAATCGTGCATCTTTAATTTAGATGCCCATTATTGTGATATGCATTTCACTACAATGTTTAAAACATAGATTGTAATAAATAGAAACATAATTCTGTACATAAATGAAGTTTTTAATTTGAAAATATGAAAACATGTGTCCCTTGCCTCTTGCTTAAAAAAATATTGACCAGTATAGAAAACATATATTTCATCTTTTATATAGCTTGTTACTCTTTAGAAAAGTAGGATATAGAGAAAATTATGACAAACGTAAAAAAATGTGCATCGTTTTTAACATCCCGCTATGAAAGTTAAAAAAAATTCATAAAATTGGGAAATTACTGTTTTTAGACCGATTTTAGAAAATCAAGTTTTTACTAGATCTTGACGATTTATGGTCCTAGGAATTTATTTCAACAATTTTCCGAGTGATGTCTATGTGTGCGTGTGTGCGTGCGTGTGCGAAACATTAAACCGATTCCGCACGGTAGTTTTTGAAGAATCTCAAAAATAAAGTTATCAGCTCTTTACCTCAAACAGATATACCGACTACCGCAAACTGTATAAAAATCGGATGATATGTTCATAAGATATCGAGAAAATTATTTTAAACAGTTAAATCACATTTTTTTTACGATATTTTATAAGCTGCTCTACCGATAAAATCCAGTCTATCCAGTTATTCTCTGTAAAAGTGTTGATTGTTATTAAATCATCAAAATCGGTTGATTTGTTTAAAAGATATTGTTGAAGAGGAATTTGAAAAAAAAAATATAAACTCACGCCTATCTCCCAGAAGGGTAGGCAGAGACTATAGATTTCCATATGGTACGATCTTTGCATATCTCTCTCGCTGACATCCATCAATCTTTTCATGTAAGCTCATCGGTTTCAAAAATAGTTTCGATTAATGCTAAAATTTAACCATTTTTTCTCATTAGAAAATAACGTTCATTGTTGAAAACTGCATTAAAATCGTTTGATTCGTCCGAGAGATATTGTTAATAAAAAATTCGAAGAAAAAAGGATATTTTCAAAATTTCATGTGAAATTCTTGATGGATTAATGTATATTACTCGATCACCTTTTTCTGCTTTAAAAACTGCATCGACTGTCGTAAAGCCGACGAAAATCGTATAACGTGTTCTAAATACATAGTAGATGAAATATTTAAAGAAATAGCTTTTCTTTTAGCTGCTCGTTATGAAAATTTAAAAACTGTTTTCTGTTTGATTCAAAACTAGGGTTTTCATCAGAGACCTTGACATAGTACCCTACCTATGAATCTATTTTTACCATTTTCCGAGTGACGTCTATTTAAAAAAAAAAAAGCGTTTTATTTTGAACTAGCTTTTGCCCGCGGCTCCACCCGCGTAGGCATAAAATGTATTCTTTCATCTTGTTCATATAGAAACTTTTGTGGGGCCAATTTATACACATTGATGATATAACCACAGCCCCTATATATTCGTAGCTATTTCGTTTACATGGCTGATGTTTTTTAAAGCAATATAAAGCGACAGCTTAAAAATTGTTGGAAGATAAACATAATCCATACCTACTGATTTTTTATACATTTCAGTTTACACATAACATCAGTATTAATTAAAATGAAAATTGGTCTAGCTATTCTCCAGTTATAAGTGTTATATGGTGTAATGTATGTAAATTGGAACTAAGTATTTTTTAAGATGAAGTCGCTAATATGTATTATAGGTATTATAAACGCTATAGTTTGTAAGGATAGATAGGTACGGAAGTATATGATGATTGATGGTAATGCAAAAGTTCTAAGTAGCTACTGCAATATACTCCTATAAACTATGTTAAACGATTTACTTTGGTCTGTATAAACATGCAGATTTTACGATTTAGAAACGCGTGAGCAAGCCACATAGAGCTGGCCGTGGGGAAAACATTGCATGCTCAAATGTATGCCTGCTACCTTCATGATCTGACCCTGCCGCCGGACCACATCATAATATCGCGCACTCGCTTATCGTTCGTCATAACTATTCAAATATTTGTCCAAATGATGTAGTGCAAAAGAAAAAGTTTATCAACTTAAACACCAGGTGCGATAAAAGTATGTATTTTGATATAAGGATCAATTTGTTACTACCAAATGTGCGTTAGAAATAAATTATCAATTATTATTGCATTTATGGTTCACTATTTTGGCGATAATGGTTTACACATAAAAGATAGATATATGCTGTCGCGGGCTGTTTTGTAGACTATTCAAGATAAACATTTCCATTGTACATTATATACGTGTAATTCCAACGGTTTTTGCGACGCACGCCAGAATAGCTCGCAGATGACAGATTTTTTCCTGCGTACTTGACACTTATCGTTATATTTTGAATAATTGACACTATATCTTTATAAATTATAGCCTATGTGTTATTCTGATGTGTAAGCTATATATTATTGTACAGTGTCATTGAAATCCATTCAGTAGTTTTTGCGTGAAAGAGCGACAAACATCCATCCTTACAAACTTTCGCATTTATAATATTAGTATAGATAGTATAGATATTAAACTATAACCGATAAATTACAAAACCCAACTACCTCTTCTGCTTAAAAATCAACGTCGACCTTTGCAAACTACATCGAACTCGGTTGGTTAATTCGAGAGATCTTGTTAATGTGATATTCGCTAAAAAGATTTTTTTCATAATGACTTCAACTTCTATCAACTTTCTTTGCTTAAAAAAACTGCGACGAATACAACAATTCAGAACGGAATCAAACAACGCATTTAATTGATTTTATGTTAGTATAAAAATTAAAATAAAAAGCATTTTATTTAAATGAGAGCCTCTTGCACCATTTCCTTTTAGGGCCTCTTCTACCACTATCTTTTGAACTGACGTTTAGCAAAAAGTCAATTTTATAATTAATTTTGCGTTGTATATCTTCTTTTTAACGGGTTTTAGCCCGAACACCCGTTAAAAGAAGGACGTGGATTGTAAATTTTATTTGAAAAATGACTTTTTGTTAAATGTCAGTTTAAAAGATGGTGGAAGATATCTACGTGTTTGAACTCAAATAGTTGAAAATGTACTAAAATAATATTTTTGTGCTCGAAAAGCTTAAAAAAAAACCAAAAATCTAATTTTTGAACTCAAATTCAATAATGTATTGGCAGATACATTTTTGAACAGAGTTCGAAAATAACAAAAACTTTCAGGAAAAGCCTATGAGGTCAACTGTTTAACGAATTTTCGAGCTCGAAAAGTTCAAAGACATGCATTACGTATTGAGACAACTATATTTTTGAACTCGAGGAGTTTAAAAATACATCTATAAATTACATAATAGCGGGAAGTCTTCAGGGATGGCCTGTAGGCTCAAGCGCTTTACAGATTTTTTAGTTATATCCTTATTAGATGGTGTCATTAATTTTGATGTACTTAGTGAATTATAAAACAGACATTACAATTTTTCCATAAATCTACGTATATTCAAGTTTCTAGTGATCTACAGCTAGCTCTTTTTGAGTTCCAGAACTACACTAATTAAAGTCCTTTCTATTGTTCCGATGTGGATAGTCGGTGGATAGTCGGTAGAAAGTCGTGTCTAAAATGTACTACGGTTAAGGCGAACCGCAGCTAGTGGTGAAATGTTATTGTATGACGAGTGGTACGGCAGAGAACTTACCAGCTACTAGTTATTAGAATGAAAGAATTGTTTAGATTGAAATTCGGAGAGCGTTTCCTTATGTATTTGCAATAAATACACAAATGTTTATAATCTCTTATAAACATGCAGTGTAACTCTGCAAGACCAGAATTACACTGAAAAAAAAATGCATGTTGTATCAACAAAACCGCTTTTGTTGATGATTTATTGTTAATATCACAAAAGGACTTAATTTCAAATTACAATTTCGTATGTTGTATTAAATATAAAATAATGATTCTATTTGAGTATAGTCAATTCAAATGAGTTTTTTATAATAAAAAAGACCTATTTCAAAGTAAGAATAAACAATTATTGCGGTGAAATTTACGAGTATACTTTGTCTGTAATAGCAACATAATATTCTTAGTAGTACCCACTAGTAACTTTAATTAATTTAAGATTTATCTTTTGTTAAATACACAAAACAGTTCTCATGATTAACATAACGAACAGTATTTAGTAATAATAACTAATATGAAACGTAAAATTGATCAAATGACATTTCAAAACATTAAGCTTTTATTACTTTGATTTCACTAATATTTTTTTTCATAAAAGTAATTATAAATTATGTTAAAATACACTAAAAACATATTTGTTTTAAATTAAGGCATTTTTTAAAATATACGCACATAATATTATATAACAAAATACAAAAATATTTTGTGAAATAAATACGATTGTATAGTAAGTTCAACGTAAGACGATCGTGAAAAACGTATTCGTGGTGTTCAAAATTATTTTCATATTATTTTTTATTGTAATTATAAATCGGTTGAATCATTTTAATTTGAATATTACTTTCTCAATAGTATTGTAAGAAATGCAAGGGTAATAAATATTAAAATAGCAATAAATATTTTTTTGTAAAAATAACGTTGGTACGTCATAATATAAGCAAAAAAAAATTCTTATAGTATCAATCAATTTTGATGAAAATTGCTTTACTTTGTCACATACAAATTTAAATATTATTCTTAGCAAAAAGTAGGATTATGCAAAGCTTATGTTGACAACGATATTTCTTAAAAAACAAACACACTTTTTTGTGATAATATAAATAAAATGTTTTCGTGTTAATATTAAGAAACAATTGTATTATTTCTACATCAGACTATTTTGTTATTGAGGATGTTTTATTGTTTAATGTATTATTTTTAATAGGGTTCGGTAGATGGCGATAGGTCTGCCGACGATCAGACTCCATACAATTCCAAAAGACTCCTTACGCTATCTCTTCTCGGCTTTTTGGCTGAGATGTAAGTGTAGTATTTATTCTTATAAGTTTAATACCTGATAGTTCCCGCAAAGCGGCATTAGTATATTAAACTGATTTTTGTATCTTAACAAAATTAATTTGGTAAACTACACGAACACAGATTTGTTACAAATACAAAATTGGTTTCGTTATAAGTACTAATATCATTGCTAGCATATACCAAACACTGCTAGTGATATATACTAAAAATTATAGTTAAAACACAGATTCCTAGTAAATATTACTGTACTCGTTAAGTAAAAAGAACGCTTCTTTTATAGATTTTACAAATAATTTATGTAAGTTTGATCAAAGTTTTACGTTCAATCAATATAATATGAATTAGTTGAATTCACTATAACATGGATTAAATTTACATTAATAAATTTAGTTACTTCAACAATATTTATTTAATAAAAATAACGTTGTACTTATGTAGATCCTAAATTAATCTTAGAAAATCATTTGTTTTGTTATTTTAAACAAAGTTTTTTTTCAGTTTAGAAAGTCGGAGAAACTTAGGTCATTATCGATTCGAGTAGTTTTCCCCTATATATATGCTACACGCACACAATAATTTGAATATTAAGATGCTCAAACCTATTGACATGTAGCGAGTTTGGCTTTATTTCTCAGCGACCAAGAAATTTACATCGCTCGATATCTAAAATTCCGGAAGCACCTAAAAAACGAATAGCAATAAAAAGAGGTTTTTTTTGCTAAATGCGAAGACCTGTGTTTTGGTGGAATCAATAACTAATTTGCACTAAGATCAATTAGTGTCCATCAAAATGGCGGTATAAGGTCATCGTTTAGAGTTGCAATTAAGCTATAGACTTAATACCCAATTAGTACTGTTTGTTACCTTTCATCCTAGAATTAGTACCTACATATTTTCAGAAATATCTGAGATTGAAATAATCCCGCTATTCTAACGTCTGGACGTCGAGACGTTTGTTCTCATTGTTTGTTATATTCTCAGTTACTCAATATTTAGAACATAAAAATAATACATATATGAAATCCGCGTATGCAAGTCAAAACGTCCACGAATATTTATCGACACCAAGTGCGCCGCCATTCTGACCCTTGTGCAATTCACGAAACTGACAAGAAATACTTAAAATATTACAAATATAGATAAACAGCAATTTAGTACCTAACTAGAAAATACAATTTAATTAAGTAGTCATCACTTGTAGGCGTATCATATCATAGGCGTATCAACGATAAGTTAGATCACATGCGGGCAACAACCGGCCCGCTGTAAGATTTGTTCCGACCCGCGAGACATTTTGAAAAACCCAATAAAAAAAATATTACTCGACTTACTCATACTCACAGAATCAAGTGAGCGAGCAAGTCGATTGGCGGCGATCATCAAGGAGTGAGGCGGCAAACATCAAAGTATTCGATGTTTGTCGTTTCACTAGCGGCGCAACAAAAGATTATTGTTTCTCAATTAAATTAATACAATTCTAGTTAAATTCAGCACAGTATTATTAAATTAACATTAATAAATTTAGTAACTTATATATAGTTTATTTAATAAAAATAACGTCGTAGGTCGTGTATTGGCCTTAGTAAATTGTTATTTTGTAATTTTAAATAAAGTTTTTTTTCAGTGTAGAGTTCCTGCATAATGAAATAACATATTTTTAATGGACACTAATTAGGTACCAAATTACTGTTACAAAACATAACCATGATATCAATCACAAGCGTCATAACGGCGTAGCAATTTAAAATGACTCCAATGATAGCACTTGGGCCTCGGGATTTCTCATGTATTCAGGTACTAAAAAGATATCTAGTAATTAAAAAATACTTCAAATAAAGAAAATAAAATGAACTACCTTTAGACGTCAGAATGACAGAAGATTTTCAATCTTAAATATTTTTGAAAATAGATAGGTTTAATTGCCTGGAAAATTCTATATAGTACTAGATTGCTGTTTATTGATATTTGTAATATTTTAGGTATTGTTAGTTTCGTGATTTGCACAAGCGTCAGAATCGACGCACTCGGAATCGACGAATACTCGTCGTCGGTTCGACTCGCACACGCGGATTTCATATATGTGTAGGTACTAAATATTGAGTAATTCACAATATAACATGAGAACAAATGTCCCGCCGCCCTGACGTCAGAATAGCGGGACTGTTTCAATCTCAGATATTTCTGAAAATATGTAGGTACTAATTCCAGGATGAAAGATAATACCATAGTACTAATTAGGTACTAAGTCTATAATTTAATCACAACCCTAAACGCTGACCTTGTACCGCATTCTGGCCTATATATGAATTACATGAGTACAATAAAATTTTTTGTTACAAAAGCGAGGTATTTTTGAATAGTATACCTTACCTGTAAAGCGTGGAAGTAGTGTTGGTGCTGCGAGTAATGCGCGGGCGCGGCGGCGGGCGCGGCGCCCGAGTAGCCGTCATAACCGCCGCCGCAGCTCGGCTCGCTCTTGATGTTGAACAACGAGGGGGTGGATAGAAAGTGCGTCGACGACAGCGCCGACGGCAACGCGTACTGGCCGTGGCCGTGGCTGAGCGCGTGGCCGTGCGCGTGGCCGTGTCCGTGGTTGTGCGTGTGGTTGTGCACATGCGCGTGGGCGGTGTCGGCCGCTCGAGTCCCTCCACTACCCACTATCGTGGCAGGGACTGGCTCCTCGGGCACATTTGGCTTACTCTCTGAAATTATTATACACCATAAAAAGTTAGGACATAATAGTTCAAATGTTTTATTTTAATCCCATCGGTATTAGGGTCGATTAGGATTTTGAAACATATTTTTTTGTTTGAAATTCATTAATATTTTTAAGTTATGCTTCTTTTAAAGCGTTATGAAAAAATGTTGAGAATGAATTTTATGGGGGTGACACGAAAACTACAGTATGAAGTTTAACGAGCAAGCGGTTTAACGAGCAACTTCAGACCACTAATAGCTTACGTGCCAATAAAATTTGTCACTGGATGGCACTTTTTATTATAAAACATTACTATTAATTTGTAGTGTCTCGTTGTCTGTTGATTGCTACTATTTTCCGCTCTTTTTCAGAAATTGTGCTTGGGTAACAATTTAGATGCCTTCAAAATACTAGCCCCCCTCTTTGTAAATTTTAATATATTACCTTCAGTACTATACCCCTATTGTATATTTATTTTCCTATTTACATTTCCTAGGTCGCCAATTAGGTGACTCATCACCTTTGAGAAATAGATTTTTACGTTACTCCTTGTATATTTATCTATCCCTGTATATTTCTTGTCCTTACAACGCCCTGCATTACATGCTTTCCTTATTTTCTATTTCCTGTCACTAAGTAGGTGACCATACATCTCCGAGAGATATACCTCCGTCCTGCCCAGCCATGTCGATTTCCTATCCTCCCCCACTCACCTTCAGATATACCTGATCCCCCGCAACGTATTACGGTGGTGGGTGGTCCTAGAATTTTGAAATTAGGCTCGTTTGAATCAATATTATAAGAGAAAATTTTTGGCCCACGTCTTATTTTTCAAATTCAAACGAATCTTTAGAAATAAAATTAAACCTTTAACTTATTATAATTTTTGACTTAATAATTGTTATAATTTCAAATAAAAAGATAATATTAATATCATGTTTTATTAGACAATAAATATTAATTAATTTAATTTTTATTAAACTTTATCAACCGTATTAACTATCCCCATACAGTCCTTTTATTATTTTATAGTAATTAATTCATTATTTGCATGTAATAAAAAACATTTTTTTAAGTATGCCAAAAAAGTATAACTAAACTTCCCATGAACGTGCAGTATAGTTTTTTTTTTTGTTTTTAGATATGGTTCAAAACAAAATCAAGTTTCAACAGTTTCTAGCCATTAATAAATTCTTTGACTTTTTTAACCTTCATCAATAGGTTTATTGCTGTAGATTAGAAAAAAACACTTTTGCAAAGACTCTCAGAACCCACCTGGGTATTTGGAACACATCATTGGCTCGTCATTTGAAATTTGATGGGTGAGGATGCAGTAAAAATATGATTCCCTATTGCTGTAAATCGAGGTTTAAGGTGTACGCACCGTCAGCGCCGGGCGAGCTGTGCCCCTCTTTCTTAGGCGACTCGTCAGCGGGCTTGGCTCCGTTCGCAGTTTTCTTGGGTTTGCGTTTTCGGGTCTGTATGCCGTCCTTTCTCATGGTCAGCGGCCTGAACACATGAGTAACACTTAAAGGTGACTATGTAGCACAAATCGTCTTTGTGTGTGAACATCAAAAGTATAAATATCATTTTGTCGTCTCCAGACTAAGAAAATAACGCCTCATGGGTGGAGTGACTTCTCGATCATTTGTGGATGTTTGTCTCCGGCTGTAGCCGTTCCACAAGACGCACATAAAGTCGCAAGTGAGAGAACTTTAATATCATAACTACCCGCCCGCGTTCAACGCAGGCTTAGGACGTCTTCTTAGGTCAGATCGGTAGTGCGGCGATGTCAAAGTGTTATTCTTAAGAACCGACGTAGTAGCGCTAATCTGACAGAGTATCGTCAGTCGGTGCGCGTACCTGTTGATGCCGTGCAGCTTGTAGTAGAGGCCGCAGGCGTTGCAGACGGGCTCGCCCTCGTTGTTGCGGCGCCACAGCGTGGTGGCGCGCGAGCCGCAGTTGGTGCAACACAGGCCCAGCCGCCGCGACGCCGTCTGCGCGCGCAGGCCGGTCACGTGATGCCGCTCCAAGTGTCGGCCCGAAAACGCCCGGACACTTGTGGCGGCGTAAATATTATAATATCTAACATGCGGCGATCATGCGCTATAGGTACTCAGCGTAAGTGTATATCAGAACTAGTGATGTGTACAGTAGGAGTACGCAACGGAACTTCCGCATGTCCAATTAGTGCGAAACGGTGTGCAGCGCAAACTTCATTATTCTCGATTTCTATGTCGTAACCATTGGTGTTAAGTTTACTTTTCATGAAGAATATTTAAGTGTCGATATACATACATGTACGAGTATACTCAAACTCTGATTATAACATAAGGACGGGGGAAAAGTTTTTCGTGTTTTATAAGTTAAAAGTTATTGTAAAATCTCTTTGGCTTTGCTGTTTGAATGTGGCCGGTTTTGATACCATTAAATAGTTGACATTTTTCTATTGTTTTTCTGTCTACCAACGTAAGTGAATATAACGTAGAAATTCGATATATTTGGAAGTTTTATTACAAATAAGAGAAAAATGCGACACAAGCCGCGAAAAAAACTAATAAAGTTTATGGACCTAATGTAGGGTCGGTAAGAGTAGCACAGAACTGGTTCAAGTGTTCTCAGCTTGGTAATTTTGCGGTTAAAGTTACACCTCGCTCTGATCGATCTGTTACGGATAAAGTTAATGCCATTTTGGAAGAAGAACAAGATCACCATATTGGTTCTTTCGACCTAATTGAAGAACTGGGAATTGATCACGAAACAGTTTTAACCCCTTTGGAAAAAGCTGGATAATGGATATTCATGAGAAGTCGATAGTTGGGTCCCACATGAGCTAATGAATCGTATACTCATTTGCGATTCTCTATTGAAACGTAATGAAAAGGAACCATTTTTGAAGAAAATTATCACTGATTATGAAAAATTAATCATCCACAACAAGAAAGTGCGAAAAGATCATGGCCAAAATGCAAGCGAGCTCCACGGACTATAGCGAGACCCGGATTAACTCGCAAGAAGTTGATGCTATCTGTATGACGGGATTGAAAGGGCATTGTTCATTACAAGCTTCTACCGCTGAGCAAAACCGTCAATTCGGATCTCTACTACCAACAGCTGATGAGACTCAAGCAAAAAATAGAGAAAAAACGGCCGGAATTGATCAACAAAAAGGGTGTGGCTTTTCACCATGATAACGCCAGATTACACACATTTTAACCACTCAGTAAATGTTGAGAGAGTTTGATTGGTAAGTGTTAATGCATCCAACATATAGCCCTGATCTTGTACCCTCAGATCTTCATCTGTTTTGATCTCTTAAAAGTTTTTTAAGTAGTGTTGGGTTGATATCAAGAATGGACTGTTAAAACTATTTGTCGTAGTTTTTTTGATCAGAAATCCCAAAATTTCTACAGCAATGGATTTGTGTGACTATATATAAAATGATAACAAGTTGTTGACAAAAATAGCATATACACATTATAATTAAATGTAAATAAAATATGATGGAAAATTATTTTGAATTTGTATATAAAATACGAAAAACGCCGACCTTATATTCAATCGCATTGCATTTCGCATGTAATTCAGTTTCTAGGCCATTCATCAATATAAAACATGTCTTGTTTTTGAGCTAGACCTCCAGCAGCATATCTATTAGAACCACATTAAAATGGTTGCAGTTTCTTGTGATGCAAACAAACATACAGAAAGACAGACAGAAATTTCGAAAGTGATTGTTTTGGTTTCTGTTATGCTGTGTATATCTATCGATTCTACTGAATATGAAAATATTCTTTTTGAATATTTTATGATCTGACAAACACTGTTCAAAGCCCTTTTCGTGAGGTGGTCTTGAGGCGTGTTATAATTAAGATTTTGTCATGATATCCAACTTGTGTACATAAAAAACTATTATATCACATCTATACATTATATACGATGTATAGATGTGATAGTGTTCTATCATACAAGTGTTTGACATATTTAGTATATAATAAAGTTAAAATAAAATAAAATAATAGTAATTAATAATAAAATATTGAGATGTAAATTAACTCGAATTGTGTCGCTAATTCTTATAGCCTACTGAGTTGAAAACCTCCACCGATCATCATAAAATTTCGTTCTCATGCACGAGTATCTATACGAATTCACGAACTTGATCAATTCTAAAAGTTAGTATTTAGGTGTTGGAGTGGAAGCTCACGAAGAGCAAGCGATGACAAAAGGTTTTTTGAATTCAGTTAGCATAAGTGATTAATAATGTATTAATAAAGCAAACTACTTTAAGTAGCGATTAGTCGCCATTATGAAAGCGATACGTGCAGCGAATTACGGCTTTTCGTGTCCACGGTGCGTCGGAAACCACCAAAGATGTATAGATTTGCATGCATCAAGCCGGGTGTGCCAAAGCGCCCGCAACCTAAGGAGGGGTAGCGTGTAGTTGTGGTATGCCGTAAAAGAGTACGAATGAGGTGTGTCCGCGCCGAGGAGAGGACCGGCGAGGGCATGCACTAGCTACACGCCACCCACTGACCTTCTTGATGGCTCGGGCCATGCCCTCGACCCCCATCCAGCGGTGCGCGGCCGCGCCCGACTCGCCGTACAGGCGCGACAGCAGCTCCGCCTCCGCACCTGTACACCGCACGCGTCAGCCCTCATACTCACCAGGCGCTTGCTGGGCTTCACCAGCGGCCGGTTCATGCCGTTCATCTTGTGGTAGAGGCCGCACGCGTTGCACAGGTAGTGGCCGGTGCAGTCGCGGCGCCACAGCGGCGTCGAGATGGCGCCGCAGTTCACGCACTCCCGGCCCTCGCCGTACGCCGCCTCCGGCCCGCCCTCTGCGCCCGCGATACGGCACATGCCGTGGTGTGTCAACTCATTAGGGGTCCGGCGCCCACCGGCCGTGCGCTGAGATCGCTCTACGACGATCTGAACGTCCGTGTCCGCGCGATATACGTCGGAAAACATAATTTCCGAACGTCGTCGATCGGGAATCGAACCCGATGTCAATGCGCCTCAGACGACCGACTCGTTTGTGAAGGTAGGCTTACGTTAATATTTAGCAAACGATATTCTAAATACAGTCGTTGCACAGACTCCTTTAGTCAGCGCGTGTCGTACGCCCGTTCTCAGCTCGGGCAGTGTCGGTCCTCCACTGCCCGAGCGTGTCTCATCCGAGCGCTTCCGAGAACTCGACCACAACGCCGTGTCTCCGCGTTATCGCTGACATCACGCGTCCGCGGCGCATGCGCGTGCGACATCGGCCCGTTTCGTTTATTTATCTGCTAGTTTTAATTACATTATTTTTGCTCCACTACTTATGTTTGTACTTTAAAGCACTACTGTAAACGTTTTAGAATCCATAGACATTTTCAGGTAGCATTTTCAGTGCTCATGTAAGTAAAAAAAAATTTAAATAAAAATATAAAGGGCCGCTGTCAAAAACCTATGTACCTAATTTACCTAAGCAGCTGAAAACAACTAATTAGTTATTTTTGGAGTTGATTCCAGCTAATGATAAATGAGATACAGTCGTGTCTCCTCAAAAGAAGACCTTCTCTTTGACTCAATATTAACGTTTCATATTTATGTCTATAGATTAGATATTATTTTGCCTTGTTTTAACTGGAACCGACTTCAAAATAATTTTCATAAAATAAAAAAAAAACTAGCTATATAAATAATTATTTAAGATTGTCACTTTGGAATTATATAAAAGCATGAAAATTTGTAAGTAGATTAATAAGTACTTAATTTTAATTTTGTTTATAATAGGTTTTACAAATAGCCCTTGAAAACTAGTTTGTGGCGTCAAATCGCAGTATTATCCCCTAACTCGTAACTGTTAAGGAGTGCTTGAGTGATTTGAATAAATAAAAGAAAGCGCTCAAACACGCTACGCATGCCTATAATATTTGAGAGTAGCCCTTGATTTACCTGGGATTCCATCATCAGATCCTGACTTATGACTATGAGACTGCCCGGTGTCAAAAAAAAAATTGAAACCCACAATTTATCATTGAAAGTACATAAAAAAATACAAACATACGAATGTAGGATCTCTACCTTCTTTCGAAGTCGGTTAAGCAGTAATGATGTCATAGATTTGATGTTTACCTAAATGGTATATAGTAACTCTGGAATGTACGTCAGGTATTGCACGTAGTTAAAAAAGTCAAAAATAAAAGATTAAAATTAGGTCTCAATAAATTAGTTCTGTGAAATTTTTGCAAAAGTATCCGTTTATGATTAAAAATATTTTTTTAATGAATTTATAGGTTTATAGATAGGGAATAAAAATATGCATAGGGAGCGATAATTTTTGAACGGCGCTATCGCCATCTTGTATAATTTTGAGGTCATTTCGTTGTAGCTATGCTATTAAATGTAGTACCAAGGTAGCAGTAGACTTAACGTTCTCCACAACAGACGGCTCTACGAGACTTCGTCAACGTGAAACCAGCGGATCTAACGCGACGTCCAAGTGGGTCTCTCTCTAGCGCTGTCCTCGCGCGACGTAACAAATGAAAGGGACAGTCTTATAGAAAGATTCTTGTCTAGTGCGTCACGCCAGGCCCACCAGGTAACAGGTAGGTTTTGAATATTACGTTGTGTATATATATTACGTTTCTGAATATTTATTTTTGCAGCAAGCAACTTTTCCCTAGAGAACTATATTCAAACCGTAAATTCGAAAGATGCCGTACAAAGCTCGGTTGCTCTGGTGCTAAAACTTTAAAAGTAAAGAAATAATAATGAAATATTTCATCCGAGTTGTGAAACAAATAAATAATAGAGGGCGCCATAATGATGTTTATATGGAAATACTGAAATATTTGAAATTAGAGACCACAAACGTTGTGTTCACACTTACAATGGTCATATTTCAAAAAAAAAAAATTGAGGTGCAAAATGACTATAGATTACATAGGCAATAGGATTCAAGTTAAAATTGTATATAAAAATAACAAAATTAATTTAAAGAATTAGACTGTGTTATTACGATAGCATTTCGAAAAAATACGAATAATGGTGGGAACAATTTTTTTTCATATAAAAATAGAATAAAAGAGTTTGTAGGTTGTAATTTTCGGATAAATTTATTAGTTGTTTAGAAAATTTTGCTCATAAGGGGTAAAAAGACATTCGTAGCTTACCTATACGAAAAAAATATTGTTGATGTTGCGTAGTCTGTATTATTTCCCATATAATATAATAACCATATCCCATATAATATAATCTTACGAACGGTAATTAAGAAAAAGAAATATTAAAAGCTATCACTTGTGTGGGCCCATTATGGGCAGTGCACCTACATAGGTTTTCATTTTCCTATAATCCTATCGATCGATAACGACACTGGGACCAGGGCAGGGTACTTAATTTAACCAAAAACGGGGATTTAAACAGACATCACGATCAGGATCGGTACCGTGGTTACGATCGTGTTCGGCTTTAGGATTAGAAGTAAAAGACGTAAATAAGTTCTAATAACATTCCATGTTCACTCACGCACGCATAAAAAATGTAACATCAGACTGATAGGTGAATGACACGAGGAAGTAGGAAGGCAAGTCTATTACAGAGAGCGAAAAAGAGACAAATATATGTTGTTACGCGTCGTTCCGCACCATACCTTCGGGCGCGACATTGAGTTCAGGTTGGGTAATTGGCACAGTTTTCATGTGCCAATTATGAAGCCAATCCATATTTATTATTTTAGGTATTGAACTTTCTAGCTATGTGTACCCTTTAATTAGATTTGGGGCCATCCATAAATTACGTCACACGTTGTGGAGGTCAATGAAATGTGGCAATGCATGACAAGGAGTAGATCAAAAGCTTTGTGACGTCAAATCTGAAATACGAAACGAAAAAGGCTTATGTCTTTTGTTTTGACCAATATTTAAAGTATTTTGACCAAAAATTGTAAAACTGCTGTTTTCATTTACATCTGACTCCCTGCGACAAGGACGGGAAGGGGGGGGGGGGTGAGTAAAAAACCTTATAATTGATGTGACGTAATTTATAATTTATGGATGGCCCCTTTGTATAAATTCATAGTCAATTAAATCACAGTTTTTTAATTAAATCATTTCGTGCAATAGCTTAATTTATTATTAAATTTTTTATTTAAAAGATATAATATCTATAATGTACCTAATTTATTGACAAAATGTATTTCATAGCTAATAAGGAGGCTTTGCCCGCGTGAACATGGAATATATTCCTTCATCATTAATTTGGTAAATTTTACTGTCAAATTCAATCCACATTGCGCTCCCAAGTCTGATCCCGGTGATGCCCCTCGTCCCGATGATAATGACGACCGTCATTCGAAATCCTGTCTTACGATCGATTTCGGCCCCGGTCTCCTTACCGATGTCGTGTGCTGCGTAAGATGCCGACCACGCGACTATCTCGCGGCCAAGTACCTCTTTTGTATACGTGAGTATCCTAAGCCCCTGTCTCGTCACTCCTTGCTGCACATGATCCGCGTGGATACTGTGTTTTAGCGCAGCATCCACGCAGGAGTGAACACCAAAATTGCTGCGTCCTGTTGGTATAATGTTATGCGCGCGAGCATTTTATTTTAATTTTTCATTATCTTAAAAGTTATATGTCTAAATTGCATCATGTAAATGTTAAATGTTATCTAACTGATAGATTTTATATTTAACAACATAATTCATTTTCGTAAAAATTTATGGACTACATAAAGACTGTGTTTGAAAAATATCACATAATTTTCTTATCCTATTGTACTCAGTTTGGGGATGATTTTGCAAAAATGTTGAACACGTAATAACGAATTTTTTCATATTTCTAAATTGAGAAATTATGAGTTGCCCATACAAATTTTAATCTCCTGTTTCATCCCTTTTAAATAGTCTACGTCCATCCATGGGATTCGATCTATTTTCTTGCCAAATTTTATTAGATCCGTTTATTCATTAGTTGTTAAAACATAACAGACAAACCGTTAAATATAGAAAATTGAATATAAACTTTGCGTGTTTACCTTCCATCAAATGATACTAAGAAACGATATCAAATTTTTAACTCTATACCACTGTTTTTGTCCAAATACTATGCACAATTGTCACTCGAATTCGGGCAACAACTCACCAATAACCAGACCGTACGCCTAACTTACGCCTAAACATAATGTCACCTGTTTACTACTTAATGCAAACTACGATAGTTGCGACTAGCATTACTGATATTATTTTCAAAAATGTTGTATTTTCTTCTTACACATTCTATTGAAATAGTTGATAAGCATAAATAGTCTACGTTAATAACAGGATGAAGTAGTCGTCGTAGAACGCAGTGGCGACACCTATTTTCAGTATTTTATGAGTTCTCCAAACCAAACGATTCGCCAGTTGGGTACCGGTTTTTTTGAAATTAGACCAACGACGTGTAATCTGGGACACGAAACGCGATCGTGAGCATCGAGTTTTTGATTTTGTCGTTTATTATTTTTGTTTTATTTATTTCGTTTATTATTATTATTACACTGCATATTGAGAAATTAACAATCCGTTTTCACGACTTCGCAAAACTAAGAGAGGGTTATGGTTTTAGTAATCATATTAATTTAGTATTACATTACATATTATATTACGTAAGAACTATTTGACGAAATCTAGAAAAAATGTATTATACTTGACTACAGCAGAGCCAAAGCAGGGTTTTGATTTTAGTAACCATTAAATTTTTTATAGACTGATCGATGGTAGCACGTATTTTTACTGCCGCGTCGCGTCACGATACGGAATGGGGAGCGTTCTACAAACTATTTAGGGAATGATTACTAGTTTTATCGACAATTTTTAAGTTCTTTTAGAATTTTTACGTGAAGGATATAGAATGAAGGGCAGTTTGAGGCGACTTGAAGCTATCTACTGTTAGATTCATTTGGCTATTTTTCAATTGTAAGACTTTGAGCAACAAATATCGTTAATGCCGACATTTATTTGGCAAAGATATAGAATCAACGCCAAAGTGCTTGTCTTATCAAATTTGCATTGGGTAAATTCTCTATTTGATTTTCAACATCAATTTGATATCAATCACTAAATATAACTAAAAATAAAAGTTACAAAACTAAAGCCAAAAGGTTATACCAAAGATTATACTAAACATCGGTTTGTAATTTTTTAGTTTTATAATTCGGTATCTATTAAAGTTATCAAATTTATAAATTATAGCTCATTTTTTATTTTTTCTTACTTTCTGCTTATTTCATAATTGAGTTTTATTTTTATACATTTATATTTATCAAAACAATTTTGTAACAAAGTTCCTTACCGCAGCTTGCAGTATGGTTTGACTAGTAGAAAACGGCTCATAACGAAAAAGCGTTATATGCCCCTCCATACGAGTTTCCTTCTCTCTCTCTCTCTCTCTCTCTCTCTCACTCTCTCTTGCTATCTCTCTAGTGCGAAATTTATTATTTAGAATTTTTTCATACAATTTATAATTCGCAATTATATAAATGAATATTTTTCTTTTCTTTTCTTTCCTAAGGTATTGAATGAAACTCTTCGATGTGATTCCTTACTTTGTGTTATTCATACTAAAAAAATTTCGTTCTTGATAGGAGTCCTCCGACCACACGTTTAGTTTTTTATATATATAATATTTGGGGTACATTGAAATAAATTCCGTTAGCATTACTTCGTTGCCCGTCTGTCTGTCTCGATGTCCCTATGTCAAGACTTTTTTCAAGAAAAGATAGAGATGTCAACTTGAAACTAAAGTAAAATATAAGGTCTATGATCTCTTGCAAATTCAAGTTTCTAAGTCAATGCAACCGAAAAATAAGATAATTTTATCACATACTTTTTAAATATTTTCACATAGACGATATCTGAACCACTTTCAAGGCGAAAAATTACGCAATTAAGAATTAAATAACGATGCAATTATTTAGTATTTAATTGCGCCGTATGTATGTCGGTGTCAGTGTAGTAAGGTAAGAATAAAAATCTTTTAGAATTCGCTTATTCGATATTGGCAATGAATATCTCTGTATATCTGTCGTTCGAACATCATAGGGGTCGTGTGTGAGGCAGAGCACGTGTGGTGCGTGCGCGACTTACCGTAGGCGGGCCGCTGCAGATTGTCGTAGCGCCAAGAGCCCACCACCACATTCTGCGGGTACAGCGCGCCGCCCAGCCCGCCGCCCAGCCCCGCGGCGCCCACACCCATACCTGAGGACGAGGACAAACACATTCAATATCGTAGTCTCCATCATGTGACAAGTTTACGTATTCTTATCACTAAATAAATAACTATGTAAGGGCACATTAATTTAAAGTCACAGACCTGAAATGACGGGAATACATATTCGCCCTACATGTGAAAATGCGTAATACCTGCGCGAGCGCATGCCAGCTGGTGGGGGATAACGGGCAAAAACTCCTGTTGCGATGTTGCCATTAGAGATATTGAAAAATTTTAGTTTTATATTAATCTATATTAGATACTCCTGGCTATGTAATTATTAGGATGTAGAATTCACTCAACAGTAATAAGGAAAACTATAAACTTGACTATGATAGGTTTACGTAACAAATAAGTCTATTCACTAATTACAATATTAATAATCATAATAAATTTTGTAAGATCATCGGACTAAAAATGCAATATGACAAATAGCAACTTTTATGGTGTATATGCGTACATATATGTGCATATGCCACATATAGTAACTACCTAAGGAAATAAAGAATTAATTATCGCGCTCAGAGTCTCCTTTATCTTTAGGTATCGATGGTGAGTACTCGTGCTTATCGCCGAGGCGAGACTACAACCGCAACGATCAACGCGCGCGATGAGGACGCGGCTGGACACCTACCGTTCACCGGCGCCAGGCCAGCCAGCTCTAGCCAGCTCACCGCCGCTACCGTCTTAGAGTCGTTCATTTCGCCGTGGCACACACCAAAAACTGAAACAACTCTGCGGTCAGAGGTCAGCACGTCGACTGAGCCGGCGGGCGCGCGGGTCGCTCGTCCGGCCTTATCGCCGGTGAATCACCGCGACCGCAGCATCGCATCGGATAGCGCCGGGCTCGCGCCGCCACGCGCGCCGCTACACGCGCCACCTACGACGCCGCGGGACCGGCGAAGGCATCGGGGATAATAGAGGAGGATACCAACCGTAAGAATCGTGCGTGGCGGCGGAGCCGGTGTGGTGATGCCACACGTTCTGATGGTGATGCGTGTGCGGAGAGAAATGCGAGGGCGCGTAATGCGGCAGTCGAGCCGCGCCCACGTACACCTGTGCGCCCAGCTGCCCGTAGTGGCCCTCGGCGCCCTCGTAGTTCGCGCCCGCCCCGCAACCGCCCATGGTTCCGCCGCCACCTCCGCCTCCGGCACCAGAAGGAAACATCACGCTCGTCCACACAGCGACGGCCCTCACGTGTGCAGCGTCATTTTCACTGCAACAGAGAAACTTTGAAAATAACATTCAAAACCCAGAATCTTATCGAAATACAGCGGATTCGATAATATTAAAATTGGATAGCTCCAAACATTTGAGGGGATCGAGAGTCCAAAGAATGGTTTTGATCTTCGGGACGGATCGTAAGAGGAAAACTCATAAAGTGTGTAACGATAGATCAGATCTGTAGGGAATTCGGGCGAGGGACGAGGAAAACCGGGATCGCGTCACAGATCGCACTTAAATCTAGACCCTTATGCTGAAATCAAGTATTGTTGACGCCGTTTGCGGTTTTCCCTGAAAAGGAGCAGAGCAGTCACCGCGGCCGGTTACTCACCGACGAGAGGGCGCGCGGCGCGCTACAGGACGACGTCTAACAGGAAAACGTCTACTTTGAAAATTCAAAAATATTATGTTTTAGTTTTACTTTACAGACGACAACGGTATCGAACGACCCCTACTCGCCACGGACGAACGAAAAACGAGTTTAAGGCGCACGCGTCGAGTGTGTTAGTAGACCACCGGCTGCAATTCTTGGGCGTCGCCGCGGGCGCACGGCTGTCGCAGATAAGTCACGTGCAGCGCGTACACCGGCCCCCCTACGTGCTCGCGTGCCCATCGGGGCACGCTTTGTGTAACGACATTTCAAAATCGTTTTTATCGCTAATCATGTGTTATGACTATGCGTGATTTTAGCATAAACACATTTTATATTTCTATTTTATTTGGTTTCCTTTCAAGGTGTATTGAAAAATTACAATGGTAGGTATCTACTTAAATTCCAACCACATACATTTGGGAGTGTCCCATCGTTTGTGTTTCAATTTTAGTTTGTTTATTGTATAAACTGTTTAGGTCTTCGTACACAGGAATCATCGTGCTGCTCATAAGACAGTGCCAAACAGGCACAACAAATAAATTGAGTCATAATATAGTTTTTGGAAATGATTAAGTGCTATGGATAAAGGATTGCTTTGCAACTATAGACTTCCCTGAAAGTAAGTCAGCTTACTGTAGTACGTATGAGTAGCAAACACATATCCACACCGATATAGTAAAATTAGGTTTTGTTCGCGGCTTCGCCCTTATAGAAATAAAACGATAAAATTTGTTTTTGAATAGGATTTGCGTAAAACCCGTCCTCTGTGAGCGTCTACGTCCCTGAAAGAACGACTGCACTAAACTTCAAGTGAATCGACCTGCGCTTTCGGAGGTTTTGATGAGGCAGTCAGTCAGCGCTTGTACGTGTGTCGATAGCTTATCGATTGTTTTGATTCTAGCAAAAAATATATTTGACGCTATCATTTTCACCAAATTTACGTTGTTGAAGTTGTGTCAAATATTTATCTTTTCATGTTCATAAAATAAATTTCAGAGAGTACCGATCGCTCTTCAATGCACTTTATTTTACCAAAAAAAATAATCTAAAACTATCTTTATAGAGCATTCTCTGGCTCAATGGAACGTCAGGAGTTTAATCCACGGGAACGCTTCGTCCGTTGCTTGCCAATATTTTGTTCTACTAATTTTTCGTGCATGCTGGGTATACACATCTCAAGAGGATAATGAGTGCTACAATAAGTGCAAGACACAAATAAGCAATCCTCACTTCTAAAAGTCTGATTTGTTTCATTACGAAGACTGAAACGCACTGGGAAATCTCGAGTTAATTCCTAAAATGGTGTTTTCTCTCTTCCTTATACATATATATATATTATACAGCCTTAATATAGTAACATAATTCAAATAAAATAGATTTGTGATAGATTGAAATAGTGTGAAAGGCAAGTTCTATAAGTTATGTTGTAAACATCCAGTAATAAATTTTTAATGATTGGACAAAAATCCTGGACAATTAGAAAAATCATATAAACTAAAAGATCGTGTAACGTTGTGCTTACGATACACGATCCATGTTGCTTTTAATTTTTTGTACTTATTGCATTTCTAATTATTGTTCATTTTTCATTAATTTTCAATACCCACTTACCAATCTCGCTGGATATCAGAAATAAAACCTTTTTGATATTTGATTGATTTGATTTTTAATGTATATGATTGTTGTCTTTATAATATTTTTTCTTCCGTCGAACTTGTAAATCCCCTAATACTGCCAGCTGAACTGAATTCAGGAACACCCAGTCAGACAGTGCTCACTCCAGTCCAAGTAACGTACACTATGTATACGGTTACAAAGTTATTAAGGCAGTTCGTAAAGTGGCCATTCACTAGCTCTCCGTCCATGGCTTCATCTGCGTGGACATTGAATCTTGCTGTGAACTCCGATCAATCCTTGTTATGATATTATTGTATTGTTCTCGACTTCGATGCCGCTCACGCTTGTGATTCTCATCTCGGTCAAGTATTTAACCTCGAGCCCGGCCCCACTTTCAATCCCTGTACCGGTCCTGGCTCTCGATCCAGCTCCACCTATTGCTTTTAATTCCGATTTCGCTATCGGTCACGATTACGATTTGTACGAATTCGGAGAAAAAAAACTAGTATTAAAATAAAGGCTAAACTATATATCTTGGGGTTAGTGTCATTTTCTATTAGAGAAGGATTTTTTAGAAATAGCCGTTCCATATGACAGTATGAATACGTGTAGGAAGCCGGCGACGAGTGCTTAAATAGGTTACATAAAAAACCTTTCTGTATTCATTTTATTATTAGCCAGTTCAATTATTTGGATATGATGTTTCTGTCACGTACTGAATATACAACCGGTTTTATTCTTTCATGTTCCCAAAAAAAATTGTATGAAAAAAACGACTTTACGGAAGCGAAGTCATGGGCAAGAAGCTAATCAAAATCGAGTCCAAACCCTAGTTTACAAAAATAAATAAATAAATAAATAACATAAACAAATCACACGTCAAGCTAGATGGCATTTTTGTACTAAAAAAAGCTCAATAGTAATATCCATATCGATTGATTAAAAAAAAAACTCGAATTACGTATTTGCTTATTTAATTCTAGAAATACTTTTACAAAATTTCAAATAAAAATACATATTTAATACTAAAACTTTGACCCCCCTATATTAGCCCTTTAGAGGTTGAATTTCGGAGGTTTTTTATTTATACCTTGTCTGCATCCTAAAGGAAACTCCTATGCAAAGTATCAGCTTTCTAGGTCCAAGCGTTTGGGCGGGGCGTCGACGAGTCAGTGAGTCAGTTAACCAAGATATTCGTAGAGAGGTGAATTTACGAATAGCAAATAATACAAGGTTGTAATTTAGACTATGAGACTAAGAAATCCGGGTGTTTCAGTGATTTCTTCCTTTGTGAGATAAACACTAGCTCAAATCAAAATTTAAAGTTTGCGTGTTTGTTAGAAGTATCTTAGAGTTTTGATTGGAGTGCGGGGGAGTGACGATATTCAAGAATTTCAACTGGCATTGGTACGTTATAGGTGTCAACGGCAGGTAATTTGGGAATACAGCTAATTATGGTATAGCCTCTTGGCGACTGAAAATTCAGGCTTCTAACTTTATTGATAACGAAATTACAGGTGCGTCAAAAGTGCCCTGCAAGATTCCGAGAAGAAGATGGTCCGGCTGTGTTCCACTAGGCGGGTGCACTACTGTGTCCCCAGATATATATAGATATACACGGAGAAATGCGACAAACGTGTGGCATTCACTTAGAAATATAATTTTATCATTTGTGAAATTATAATGAATATACTAATAGTGAATAATTGTAGTACCCATTCAAGTAATATCTAAAGTACGTTTTAGTACATACTACTTCAAGATCGCATCCGCTGTGGTGTACGATGTAAGGTAAGACCTGCACTATACGCGCTAAGGAAGCGGGCCATGACTTATTTTATGTCTGCATTTTATTTTACAACTGCGCAAGCGATGTTACAGATGTCTGTAATTGTGCGAATTTGCATACGAACGAACTTACGAACAACTGTCCATGTAAATATTAGTGTCAATAGATATTATAATACTCCTCGCTCTGGCTTTGGCTCGTGAAGGACTTCCGTTTTGAAATAACTTTTACCATTTCACCGTTTAGATTTCGACAAGCTAATAGGCGGCGGAGTAACATCATCGCTAAGTCGACCCACCGATGGTCGACGTTAAACGTCTCATTCACCAGACTGGTTTAAAAACGAGCTCGGACTTTATGGTACATATTTAAATTATACGAAATAAAAAAATGTACAATGCCGTATTACTAACATGTACTAATACAGTATTATTTTGCAACCATTTGGTTTTTTATGATTGTTACAGTCCCGCCCGCGCCCGACGCGGTACGAAGTGGAGGGGCAAAAAAAAGTGGCGGCCGCGCGACGTATTTGTAGCTATTAACGCCGACGCCGAAATGCGAAATTTATGTCGCTGAAAAAACCGACCGCCGCGCACACGTGGCGGGTCGCCGACACGGTCTTTGCGGGGTGTGCACCGGCGCCGGCGGCTGATGCACCCCACTCGAGAATGATCAAAGATCCATAATTTCATGAGTTGCGGTGTTTAAATATTACACCATATTATATATTTTACATAGATGTATAAAATAAAGAATGTATTATACCGTTGGAAGTGGCGAAGTAGTCAGAATGCCATGGCGTAAGGTTCTACAGGACGAAAAAAAAAATTATCGCTAAATTACGACAATTTGCACACTCGTCACTTCCAAACAGGTACGCTAGCACCAGTTTCGTCCGTTTTATTCCTTCAACTACATGGAAATTTTAAATGGAAAGTGTGACCTGTAACAAGGTATAACATTGGGCCGGGGCGGTGCCACGGCCGAGGGCGTAGCTGTGTTCCCGAATACTGAGTAATCTTAAGTAATATCACTCATGAAACCATTCGGAAATTTGCGCTTTTCGGACTTGCTTGAGAACCTCTTTCATGAGGTTTATATTATTGGGTGTCGAATTGTGCAACAACATTAAACGATGCTGCGGATGCGCGGGCTGCCTCGAGTTATTTTGACTCGAGTTCGCATTCCTATCAGATTACGGATATAGATGTGCAAAAGTACTGCATTAGAATTAACCACTAAGCCAAATTGATCACTAAAAAATCAAAGAAGGTCTTGGGCCAGATTGTTTCAGAAAGAAACAAAATATGAAAACCATAATAAAAAAAAAAAGGAAAATTTTATGGAGTTATTTTAGATCGTTGCGTCTGTAGGTATTTATGTATGAATGGAAAAAAATTCCCTAACTTTATAGAATATTCATCACGGTTAAAAATACTTACATCTAAATTTACGTTAATGCACGAGGTCTATACACTTGCTTCGTTATCTAGCGCAAATGATAAATGAAAATTACACAAAATTAATATGTGAGTTTAATATATATGTATATATATATACACATATGGTCACATAGGTGTTTTATAAACAGAAATAACTTACACCGTAAATAATAGGGTCAACATTCTTTCAAAGTATTTGAAGTTTTTGTAAGAGCTACGGTAAGTAAAAGGCTCGGCCCTCACGAGCACGTCGCGCTGAGCCGCGTGCGCCACGTGGACTCAGGAGAGCGCCGTCACGAGCAGAGAGGCGTACAGATGTATCGTTGTTTAAAAATATCGAACGAACATTTTTGTGACTAAATAGCGTTACACATATACATTAATGTGGATCTATTTGCAACCACCGACAATAATGGAAAAAAGTCTGACTTATTTTTACGAATTCTCTTATCTGCACAACGTGTTCTACCTTGAAATTAACTCATCTTATGCGAGAATTAAAAAGCATAGACGGATCGAGCAGCGCAAAAAAGCAGACCTTGTAAAAGGTCAGTTTCAAGCTAAAAACCTTTTAATATATTTATTCTTTTATGGATATTTCGATGGCTTGAACTTATTATAATAAATATGTGGCCATTTTATCAGTTTATTTATTTGTTTACGAAGAACTCGTGTGTGTATTAAAGTTATGTGGGTGAAACATCTGCGACAGAAATATTAATGTTCTTAAATGTGATTACAAAAAAATAACTAGAGCTAGATGTATGGTTGTACCGAATATTTATCATTTACCCATTATTAAATATTGAATAACACAATCGTAATTTGGAAATTCCAATGGTTACAATGTTTTAGCCTAGAAATTTTTTTTTTTTTTTCGTTAATATGGTAACCAATAATGTCAGTCTTATTTGCATCCTGCCTCGGTACTTTTTATCGATTTGTAATAAAATGCAAAAATCTACTCGTTTGGAGTGATCGAATGCAGAGGAATGGAATTGAAATTCCTCAAGGACTGCAGTACCCGGTAGAAGAACAGTATAAATATTTTCCATTACGTACGCTCGCGGCGCGGCTCGATGCCGTGGAATAAAACGTGACGTACGGAGCTCGGGGCGTACCGGCGCGTCGGGGCCGGCGCGGGCGCGCTGACTCGGCCGGAGTTTGCGACCTTCGAGTACTGCCCTATCATTGTGCTGAATATAAGCTGTTCATTCATACTTTTAGGTCAAAGTTCTTTGAGGCGTGACATCAAAACAGAACTTTGAAATTCTTTAAAGCTTATTTAATTATTTAAAGACGAGATATTAAATTGCAGAATCAAGTTGACGATGTTCAATTTTATGTATTTTTTCTATCTTATTTTAATTTAAGTTTTATATATTTTACTGTCTTTATATATTTCTTACTAAAAAATAAATTTAAGTCAAGAATAATTTGGAGCAAATATTTTGAATTTGAATATTAATTAGAAAAATAAAGCTATAATAAAAATAAAGTATAGAAATACTTGACAGATTTCCGACAGTGAGTGATTCGAAATTCGTCGCTTCAGAACGATTTGTATTGAAATGAAAGTGGAATAAAGAAATGCTCTGAGGTTTCAACAAACAAATCTGTGTATGGATAAAGCCCGATGATAAAGGCAGAATCGTCGTATAAAAGTAGGAGATTGTGGAGGTTATCGGCGTCTTCTATCGGCATCGACACACATCCTCATAAAAGCCTCCTGTCATTATAGCTGATGAAGGTGACGCAACTCTAAACAAACGACAGCTCGAGAGTTAGCCTTTATAAAACAAAAAATTAAAAATAAGATTTGTCACATGAAGACGGAATCATCAGTGAATTTCTGAGAGCTAATGCAAAACCGATGTACGGTATAGGGCTGCTGCCCGTCAAAAGACGATATAAAACCTCGCTGAAGACTCATCATAATCTTGAGTAAAGTGTTTTCGAGGGTTGACACAGACCGTCTCGCATTTATGCTTAGCGACCCTTATGGCCACCCGAGCGAGCCAAATTGTTCTTCAAAACGCTGAAGTGTCGTAGATTATACCCACACACTCTCGTATATCACATAACTAACTGAAAACTACAATCGCCCGCTGTGCTTAGCGTTACGGACTATGAAAAAGCATTTGGGGTGCAAAGAGATGCGGATAAAAGCTGCGTTGCGGATAGCTGGCCCACGAACATAGTTGGTTATGGAATCCTGGAAGAAATCAAGTGGTAATGTTCAATCTGAGGAAAGAGGATTATATCCGGCAGGGGACCTCCAGGGCTCGTCCGTTGTAACGGGCTAAATGCGAAATTTGTAATAGGGCATTTTATCATTATTAAATATTATCTTACAAATGATTTTAAACTTTATTTCTGATTTAAAAAGCAAAATGCGAAATAGATTCAAGTCTAAAGTCATGTCGTTGAATACTTTCAAGGATATGTTTCTAACCAAGTTAACAATTCACGGTATAATGGTCGGTTATGAATTAAGAGATATTTGTTTAATTAAGATATTTGACGCAGGATTGTCAAAACTTATAACTGTAATTGTCCCATGTATCTCAGAGTAGATGATTTACGATATTTTATCCTCGTCGCTTATGTTTAATTGTGTTATACGTCGCCTAAAGAATATTGTTTATCGTTAGAATGAAACATGAGTGTCCGCGCGTGACGGCGATATGCAATAATAGCGCGATAAGGACCTTGCGTCAGCGCCTGTGACACACCGTCCGCGCCTGCGCCCGCGCCAGTACCTACACTGTTGCCGGTCACAGCATGATCCTCAATATTCGTTATTTCGGAATAATCGAAATGGCACGTTGTCTGCTACCGATAAACTTTCTTGCATTCCATTATTGCTTGTGTATGTTGACGTAATTTCGTATTTATTATTGTAGAGATAAGCGTACTACATATCGCATGTCGTGCACGAATTAAAAATTTCAAAGAGTAAGAGGGATCATTATGGTGCAATAACAATTTAAATGCATATTTCGAGAAGAGGCACAACAAAGATTTCGTCTTTTATTAGTTACACTTAATGTTCCGTTTTGTTCCCGTGGTGTTTCTAAACAAACTGTGTGTAGGAAGATATTATTTCAACAGCTGCAACTGTGCAATCCTAACTAATACAGCTATTGGTATTTGTTGATCTGCCACTTAACGGCCTACACTTGAGGCGGCATCTGATGTTTAATTTTTTAGGCCACTCTCCTAGTTGTGGGCAAACCGTAGGGCCAATTATTAGACTGTAAAGAGCAATATTTTGTACAACGCGTCCACTTTTGTCGTCCCCGTACATAAGATACTTCGTGACAACTAGTGTTGTTTTGTATTTGACTTAATGTAAAATAATATACATGTTTTTATTTTGGTTTTCTTTGTTCTCTCTTCTTATAGCATATTGCAAAACAAGACATCTTGTGCTCTTTATTTTAACATCTAAGCTAAAATAGCTTCTGCATACAATGTCCGCATACAAATGCAAAATCGTTTACGTATATAGATAGATAAATAGATAGATTTTAGTGTATATAATTATGGTTATTAACTCGCGCTTACTTCCCAGAAGGGTACAGGCAGAGACCGCAAATTACCACAAGCTACGATCTTTGCATATTTTTCTTGTTTAACTGACATCTATCAATCGTTTCCATGTAAGCTCGTTGGTTTTAGGTGCTTATTTAATATGCCAGCAAGTTGGCTTCTATTATATTTTCTAGGGCAACCACATTCTAATTTGCTAATTCAAAAAAAAGAAACCTTTATAAGATCACTCTTGTACCTGTTTGCCTGTACGTCAGTTGCAGCCAATTTTCTCTACATGTATTCAAAAACTCAAAATTCAAAATATCTTTATTTCATAGGTTACAAAATAACACTTGAAATACGTCATAATTTATTGGAGGGATTAAGTTGACATCTGGTACACTGGTACACACTTGTATATCTGTGATCCAAATACGGACGTCTAATGTAAATAAATTAAGTTTTTTGTATTTAATATACAAATTCAAAGTAAATTTTCTCGTATTTTATTTACAGTTAATAATAATACATACATACATACACTCTCTCTCTCTCTCTCTCTCTCTCTCTCTCTCTCTCACACACACACATATATGCCATTTTGTTCAACAACTTGTTTTCAACAAAAATTGCGACAAGTAGGTTTGACAGTCCTGTCTTGATGTTAACTTAATATTCCTAAAGAATTCATAAGAGAGCGAAACAGGTAAAAGTCTGAGGGTGCAAGGTTAAAGGTATATCGTGGATACATTAACACTTTCCAACCAAACTCTCTCAATATTTGCTGAGTAGCTAAATCGTGTGTGGGTCTGGTACTATCTTGATGAAAAACCACACCCTTTTTTTTCATCACTTACGGCCGTTTTTCCTCTACTTATTGCTTGAGTTTCATCGGTTGCTGACGGTAGAGATCCGAACCGATGTTTTTCTCCAGCAGTAAAAGCTCATAATGAATAATGCCCTTCCACTTCCACCACACACGTAGCATCAACTTATTGCGAGTTAATCCAGGATTCCTTATAGTCTGTGGAGCTTGCTTACCTTTTGACCATGATCTTTTTCACATATTCTTGTTGTAGGTAATCCATTTTTCATTATTAGTGATCAATTTTTTCAAAAACGGTTAAGTTTCATTACATTTAAATAGAGAATCGTAAATGAGTACACGATTCATTACATTCTTTCAGTGAGCTCGTGTGAGACCCAAATATCAAGATTTTTTTTGTAGATCCAGTTTTGTCAAAATTATTTTGTGGTCAATCCTTAGCTTTTTAGCGATCTTTATCGATTAGCTCTTTTGTAAAATGGCATCGACTTAATCCACAACAGGCCGACCAGAGCGAGGTTTATCTCTGACATCAAAATTGCCGGACTGAAAACGCTTGAACCAGTTTTGTGCTACTCTTACCAACACTAAATTAGGTCTATAAGCGTCACAATATTTTTCGCGGCTTGTATCGCATTTTTCAATTTTTTGTAATAAAACTTCAAAATGTTTCGAAATTCTATGTTAAATTCACTCATTTTAGTGGACAGAAAAACAATAGAAAAATGGCGAGACACCATTTTTTATTTTTTTTCCTTTTTTTAAATGTTATGTATTTAATCGTATCAAAACTAGCCAGATACAAACAGCACAATTAAGGAGATTTTACTGTGACTTTTTAGTTATAAAATACGAAAAAGCTTTACCCCGATACAATACGACTGTCATTTTTATTTTGGGGAGTTAATTAGAAAATAAGCTTAAAAAATTTTGCCAATTTAAGTACATGTGACTTATAAAAGGAAAGCGCTTTTTATGAAGGTTTCAAATACACATACTTTTTAAAATTTGAAAATAAATAGTTTCAAAATTATTTAAGAAAACAGATGAAAATTGACCGTTCCTTCCTTATTTCCGCAACTACTTCGCCTAAAATTAAAATACAAATACAGTAAATAGTTTTCTACTTACAATTCACATAAAAACCTATATAAGAAGCCTACAGTTTGCTTCGCTTCGGTTTGGTTCAATGGTCAGTATAAACTCGCACTCATAAAGTACATTAGTGCAGATTTAGTGCGCATGAGTTTATTATAGACTTTATCTTTAGTTTCATTTCAATATCCAGTATAAACTGCCAGCAACTGGGTATGTACTGACATACTTAGTGAGTGTCAGTTTGTAGTGGATTTCGCATTATTGCGATGCAATATTAATTTTAAGCACATATCCAAAAAATGAAATATAACTCGGTTTTAGTACACTTATTCAACAATGTACGACAAGAGAGAATTTAATATAGATCACATATATATTTAGTAATTGCCTTCTATAGTGTGGTACCATATAGTTTTTAGTTACCTCAAACAAATTTCGATCAAATATAAAAAAATATATAATAGATATTGGACGTACGAAATCCTATCCACGCGAGTTGAACTCAAACTTGTCAGTTTCTTTTTTCTTCAATGAAATTAAAATTACAAATTTCTACATTTTGTACAATTCTCCTAGTAATCTAGTAATTGCTAGAAGAATTTTAGAGCGTAACATTCTCTGCAAATTCGGTTTTGCATAATTTTATTTTAAAAACTGATCGTTTACGAGACATTACAACGAGTGGGAAGCGTCTCTGTCTCTCCCACCGCTAAGTGCAGTAACAGTAGCACATCGCACATGCGTACTGTGTCTATTAGCGGATCCGAACCTTGATCCCAATCTGGAACTTAGGGTTACGGCGGATCTCACCGAAAGTAAGAACGTAAATCGCAAAAGTGATCTGTAATATTTGACAAAGAATGTATCGGCGATCTGTCAAGCGTTACGGATTACATTTACGAATTACGTTTTAACTTTTGGTGCGGCCCGCCGTAAGACCAGCACACATCATCAATGGTACTGTGTTGCATGTCACTAGATGGCGCGCGCTAGCGGGCACTCGTTTGGACACGAGCCTGATGCATGCACTTTTTATCGAGTAAAGTGTAGTTTCCAAGATGTCAATTATGACATCTTCTTTATTTAAAGCGTGTAGAAATTGGAGCAGGAATACTAATAAGGGTCGTGAGTTGACATTTCGTGTTTAAGTATCATTAATTTAAGTGAAACTCATATGAATTATATTATTATTGAAAATGTGCATTTAAGATACGAGCTACGCGGGCTATACAAAAAGGAGACAGCCCTACAGTGTGTGAAGTACATGAAGGTTACGTAGCTACACAAACAAACAAATATGTTTTTCACATTTCACCACGACAAAAATAATTTACTGCAGAAGCAGGAGCCCTTAAAGACTAAAATTCTATATTTTGTTTAAAGTATGGGTATAATTATAAAAGTTTTAACGTTTCAAATTAAATAAAAATACACTATTTACAATTTTGTTTTGTTTCATAACGTTTAACCATTGTTTGTTTTGCATTTCTATAAAAATTTCTTCTATGAATAAAAATGATAATTTACCCTTATTATTTATTCATTGAGTTTTTATCTTGGATAAACAAATTTCTAACCCCTACCTTGTATGAGCTTAAAAACATAAATATAGAGGTTTTATCGGAGAATAGACGATTATGAGGAGTTAATTCAAATATTTCGGAATAAATATCAAATATAAGTAAAAAATAAACCTAAGCTGCTTAATTTTAAGCAATACTTTAGACACTGAAGGCAAAAAAAAAAAGAGGTATCAGAACAAATTATTTATTATGTGTGTGGTTTTGTAACGCGAAGAATAATCAAAACAATAAAATATGCAAACCGTTAAGCAGAGGTAATAATTTGAAATAAAATTGAGTTCTATCGCATTCGGAAGCAATATTTTCGTTTAGTGCCATTAAAAAAAAACTAATTACAACAACGTGATTTTCAATTTTAATCAATTAAAAGTCGCCGTTGTTGGAAAGTTATTTCATTTATTAGTCACAATTTACAATTTATATTTCGTAAAAATGTACATAGTATTTTATTAAACGCTCGCTTGTACAATTGACGTAATCGTTGCGACACCAGAATGCCACAAGCGGTAGTCGCGTCTTACCTAAATGTTTGAAGAAGGAAATTCCCTAGAATAAAATTTAATCGCTCAATATTTTTAGGAAACACATTAGATAACAAATTTGACATGAAAACATTCAAGTCCAGCTATTTTTCAATAAATTTCAAACAAAATGACAAATATTATCTTGTATATACATCCACATGTATTTATGTTTTGGAAAAAACTCCATTATAAAATGTCAAAATATAGAAGTAGTAAAGGTTTAGTATCAAATTTTGAATTCGATCCAAAAAACCAAGTGGGACACGATTAGATCGTCGCCGTTATTTCTATATTTAGGTGTATATTTTTAAAAAAAGTGGACGCGCGCGGACCTCGGTCAACGGGTGTAGCGATTTTGTAGTAAACTCAACGTTTTTGTTTTAGAGTTTTGATGGCCTTAAAATATATTATAAGCTTTTGCTTGCGCTCTGGTCGCGTAGAATAAATATCTTGGTCCAGATCTCAATCGTGATTGATCCAACAACGAACTCGATCGTATTCCCGACTCGCGTTCCCCTTTCATCTCAATCTGTTACTTTCTCCACTGTTCTCTTCATATTTTTCTCCCCTTGTCCTTTTTCACCTAATAATCCTTTATCACGGTCTCTCCAGTGGCTAACTAACGGCCGTTCTCAATATTCAATCTACGGTTAAAGATAGACATCTATCCTCCATCCCTAGTAATCAGCTATCTATCTTTTAAAGTTGTCCCAATACTGTAGATAGGCGTTTGCTATTTTTAGTTGACAGTAGATAAGCCACCTATCCGAGCCCTCTCTTGCGTTCCAAAATACGCAGTGGCACAAGCACTCTCAGTGAAATCACAATTGTTTAAAAATAGAAATTCGATTCTAAATACCCAAAAATATATAACAACATATTTATCATGATCACTTTGTTTCTTAGATTAATTGCAAAGTTGAAATTAATATTAAAAGCATTAAATTCAGAATTAGAACAACAATGAAACAGAACGTTCTATATCGCCATTTTGTTGCTCTACTCTGTGGCCTCTGCATATTCTTCAGTCTGCACGGTCTGCACACCGACAAGGCGTCAGTTTAATAGAGTTGAACATACTTCTGATTCTTTAGTATATCCTACAAAAAGTAACTTGTACAAAGTAAACAATAATAACATGAAAACAAATAGGTACGGAAAAATGTATCTTACTTTGTTGAGGTTACTTTTAGAAATGGGTATATTTCTTTAAGTAAATCATCCACTGCCCTTTTATTTAATCGGAATCTGTATTCAAACTCATAATCATTGTATTTATGTAAGTAATTAATGCGTTCTGCATACGATCTGGACGTAACATTTTCCTCAGTAACCGACTTCCAATCACTCAATTGCTCCAAAGAAGCAATATCTTCGATGGAATTTGAGACCGACTTTCTTTTCTACTAATTTACTTTTATTTTATAAAAATCAAACTTTGAAAACTATTTTTACTTATGCTTCACTTCACTTTTGGGGTTAAATATCTCACAAAAATCACGGATCAAGCTTTAGATTACTAAAGATAGCCAACCTAACTGACACTGACAGATAATATTCATATAGAGACGCGCCAACTGTCAATTCCATACAAATCGCTATCTTTAGTAAGCTATCCGCCCTCCCAACGGTAGATCGCAACTTAGGATAGGATTGCCTATCAACGATAGACATATTGGGACAGAAATATTACAGATAGATAGCTTTTTCTATCCCTAGTATGGCAAAACCAGAGATAGATCGAATATTGGGAACGGCCGTAAGAGAGAAGTTTATTAATAGTGCATGTATGGATGGTTTTGCTAAACCGTCCATACATGCACTATTAAAAACTTGTGGCGCCATCTATTGACAATATTGACATGTTTAGGTAAAAGTGACAGACTAATTTGAATAGCTCTAATATTGTAATATCCATGCGATATATCTCTGTTTACACTAATTTGATTGATTCTTATTTGATTTGTTAGATAATAATTATACATTCATAGTGGCCCTGTTTATAAGACTAAAAACGATATTTGTTACTGTCCTAAGAGGTAAATATTTAACATTCTATGAAATCATTAAATTTTTCTGTGTTAAATTCTATTAAATATCAAAGTTATTTAATGCCTTTGTCAAACATGAAACCACTAATACAGTAACATTGATTAAAAAATTAACATTTTGTGGATTTTTCAATTTTCTTGGACGTTTGAAAAATATCACTTAGTTAACAATTACCTAACTTTTTGAAAAATTAATATGATAAGTACTTTTAAACTTGATTTTATTTTTTCAAGTATGAAGATGACACCATGAGTTATTAATATTTTTAAATTCATACTTAATAAAATAAAAAAGATATTTTAAGAGCTATTCTCTCCAGAAGCGGCGCGTTCGTAGCGTAGCAGTCGCGTTGATCTTTTTTTTCAACATTTAGTCTAGTCAGTAAGTGGTTTTTAGGTCAAACTTATTTCTCGTTCTTCAAAAAATATGAACGAGGAGTCATTCGATTCGAAATAGCATGTAGATGATTTTTGAAAAAAATTAAGTACTGCTCGCAAAAATTGCAAAACTTATAAGCAATTAACTGAAAAAAAATGGGGTTTGGTTTTTTGCAAATATCCGAAACACTATTAGAGATTTATCAAATTTAAAAAAAGGTTGAAAAAGAGAAACAAATTTCCAAAAAAGGTCCTTACTCCCGGAACTGTAGGACCAATATTTATATTTTTCTAGAGAGTTGAAAATACGTGCGAAAAAGGATACTTTGGCTTGTGAAAGCCTCGCCCACTATGAACACTGGCAAAAAATTTTTGAACATCTTTTAAATATTTTTTAAAGGACGATTTTTTTTATAAAATCATAAAAAAACTATTTTTATGTAGCTTCTCGTCATAAAAAAATGGATCAATAATAACATTAAAAATAAGTTTTTTTCAATGATTAATGAAGTTTTTTAATCTTTAATCTAAGTAAATTGTCCATAACAAAGTGAAAAATAACACTTTTTTATTTTGACAACGGAAATCTATTCATAAACCTTCCAAAAACAGCATCAAAAAAGGAAAAAAATTCTAAATTTATTATTTAACAATTATCGAACTTGCAATATTCATGTTCAAGTAGGAAAAAATAATTAATTAACTATTAGATAATTAATAGAAAAATCGCGATGAACGTTTTTTGATTATTTTACTTTTATCTATCCCCTAAGGACCAGAATTTTTTCATTCCTTTTTTTTCATATATTTTTTATGTTTAATGACTATTCTTTGTTAAAGTATTCGAAGTGAGCGTGGCTCGCGTACGCCAGAGCATTCGTTTGTTGAAGTATTTTCAACGCTCTGGGAAAATTATTAATATTGGTCCTACAGTTCCGAAAGTTAAAATTTTTATTAGGCATTTCTTTTTCTTTTTGAATCTTTTTTCAAAATTGAAAAATACCAAATTGTTTTTGAGATATTTTGAAAACCAAGACCCTTTCTCTTCAGTTAATTGTTTATAATGTTTTCGATTTTTGCGAGCGGCACTTCATTTTTAAAAACCGTCTATATGCGATTCTGATTCGAATGACAGCTTGTTCATATTTTTCGGAGGCTGAGAAAAAAAGTTCGATTTAAATAGCACTTGTTGACTAGACCAATTAAATTAAAATGATAGAGAATGACAGTCGAGAAAGATGAAACTTTATTTTGGGAATTTGCTCTTCCTTAAAATCTTTACTTTAGATTTTTGCTATTGCTTATAATTCTTGTGCTATTACTAAAAAATGAGAAAAAGGGGCCATTTTTTGTTAATAATAATAGTAGGCGGCAAAAATCCAGAAAACGTATTTTTTTAAAATGTCATTCAGAATCGAATGAGTTGTCTCATATTTTAAAAAGCGTCAGAACTATTTTTCACAGAAAACTCACTTCTCAACTAGACTAAGTTTGGGAAAAAATATTTTTTTGAATGCAACCGATCAGTTCTAAAAATCCGTTATTTTAATATCGGAATTTCGATATTTCCACTGATACTCGCGTATTAATGGTGTAGGTACATTCAAGGATGTATGATTTATCAAAATAGCTTCTTTCTTGATTAGTTAAGAGTTAAAAATAGGCTCGAACGTACATAAGGTTCAAATATATAACACTTTTTTGGGCTTTGCCGGAGTCAGTTCAAAACTAAAGTTTCTTCATCTACAAAGGCGTACAATAGCCCGGTACGAACTTGAACGGGTTATCAAACCAAGTATCAGATAAGCAGATCTAGTGTAAGTCAATCTTGCACTGCGATGTTTCCGGTGAAAACGATATTTTCGAACAAAATTACGTGTTATTGTTTTATAGTTTTTAACGACTGGAAATACTTTAAATTTAGAAAAGTTAAAAGTAATATATTTTGAATTATTAAATCTTGCCATTTCAATATATGCACATGCGTTACGTAGAATAAGATTTACGATTTATTTAATTATTATATTACTTTAATATTAGTAAAAATCTGAAATTCTTTTTAAAGAGAAAAGTAAATTATAGGTACGAATAGAAGCCGTATCGAACTTCAAATAGCGTACTGGTCACCGGATGATCGACAGCGAAACAGACGGAAATGTTGGTGAACGGCTGTGTATGAAAGGTTCAGTTTTGAACCGTTTAGGTGAAGAACCCTAACATAAGTGAAGCGGCTTTATGGACCAAATCAAATATAGGGTTTCCTAATGCCCTAAAAATTCCACTTAGGACAGCGTAGTTTCTATCGTGCACGCCGCGTGCGCCGCCGCGCGTAAATCAACCGCCGCGGCCGACAGTCGCTACTCAACACCTCCGACGATTTATGTGGCGCGCAGTTTTTTCAGGGCAATAACTCGAGTTTTATTAGCCGTGCGCGATCCGCTAACGCCTCGGTAATTTATTTAGTCGGTGTCGGGTTTGCGACACCGCTTACGGCGCATGCGGGCGATAGCGGCCGAGGTTTATGTTTGTACGCGTTAGATGTCGGGATCCGATACGTAACATTATAGGGCACATCGCGACGAAGAAATATAATGGAATCGATAGTAATTTGCGATAATTATGTAATAGAGCTAACAGAATATGTGTCGTGCGACCGGCGCCCTCAACGTCCGAAAGCGAAAAGGGGTCTCGGTGACCGATCACTCACCGCACAGTACACCACCCGCGTACCGCGCCAACCGTGCCGAGCCCATTTCTGCGTGTGAGGTGTTCACCGGCAGCGCGGGCGCCCGCCGGCCGCCGCGGGCTACGATATGTCCATACGTTTACCTTATCTCAGACTAAGTAAGCCGTAAGACTAAGTGCACACTATGTGATGTATCGTATAAATAATTCTAAAATAGTGGAATAGTGTTATCTATTTTATTATTTTAATAAGAATGTATTTTATATCGAACATGAAATCGAATATTAACTAACGTTTAAAAAATATTTTTGACGTGACAACGTCTTAAATTAGGTTGCGGCTGGGAGTCACTTATGAAAAAGTGTAACGCTCGGTAACGTTACGATGAGTCACCGAACGAGAGAGAGGCCCGCCGAATGCCTTGCGTCTCTCTCCCACTCAACTATGATCGGTCTGCCGCGCGCGCAGCACTAGAGAATTAGTGCATAGCTTGCAAATGTATTGCAAGTTATTGTATGTATATTTGTATATAAATACGTATGTATGTGTAAAGGTAAAAATAAAATTTTGTTAATATGAAATTCAGTGCGAGATTCTTTGTATAAATTAATGTTTTAAATATAATTCTTTGTATAAATAAATGTTTTAAATTGTTACTATTATTTCATCCTTCTTCCTACTATACGAATGAATATTCACATTAAAATGATTTTACCATTCAAAGTCGTTGTCACGTAAAACTTTCGCCCGTATACCGACTTTACAGGCAACCAATTTTTTATTCAACATTTAATTCCTACCTATTTTATTTATTACTTTAACAGCTTACTTTTTTTGAAACAAGTTAAAAGTTATGTTATACCATTTGTAGTATAACTTGCATGGAAATAAATTCGTTAACGTAACCACCAACCCTTGGGTGCTAAGTGCTTTCTGGAAGCATAAAGTATGTAATCCTAGGCTTATCATTTATCATTAACACTTTAAAATAAAACCTTTGTTTACTAAGTTTGCGTCGTTGATTTTTTAATACACATATAGAATGATTCAGATGATTTATCAAGAGTGATCGGTGACGAAATAATAGAATAGTCAATGGTACGAAGCACTCGAGCGGACGCGGCGCGGTCGGCGGCGGGCGGCGGGCGGCGGCCCCGTGAGAACGCCTCGCTTACCACTCGCGGCGCTGTGGGCGCTGTGGCCTGTAGCCGACGCTCGTGCTTTTCATGGAATACATGTATATAATTAAATGATTTTAAGCTTGTTATTTTAAACTCGGTATAAAATTTAATATACCTACGTTGCGATTATGTCTGTCAAATGCTAACAAAAAGTACATTTCCAGATAATCTCCTCGATGTACTGGAGGTAATAACACTTATGATCATCGCGATACCAGTGACGTCCGCGGTGACCCGTCAGGTCACGCCCTACCTGTACAGCTGTATCATCCTTTTTTCAACGAATATTATAATGAATAAATTAATAATACTATCTATGTTTTTATACTGAATAACATAACCAAATGTGATATGACGTAGGATCATCGACAATAAAAAAGTAAGTAACAGTTTAAACGACGCACGCTAAGGTCGGAAAACTGTGGGGTGCCCAATACAGCCAAAATCCATCTCAGAAGTTCAGTATTTGATTTGGTACGTTAAGTATTTGGCCCCCGAGTAAGGTCGAGTCAGGTGTTGAGCCTAATCTTAGGCCTTGAGTGGCTCGATAACAACGTATGACATTAAGGTTGTCCCACGACCAGGACCAACCGAACACTGCATAACGCAGTTGGTCCACATCTTGTGTGCTACTATGGAACATTCATGGGTAATGCATCAAAGGAAAAGCAGAGGCAATTTGAAAATGGGTCTTTGGAAATAGAAATTTCTCTGTCTGCAAAATTCACTCTAGACAGGACAATCATAAAATTGAGAGAATTTCCGAAAAGCATCCTAAAGTCACGACTATTTGGAATTTATGTTTGTAAGTATATATGTATATAATCTATGTATAAGCGAAATACCAATCACTCACTCATCACGAGATCACCGTGACTAGGTTCGATTAAGACGGAAACTGGTCTAATGATAGCTAATATAAGGTAGAGATCCTCTAAGAAAAATTATTTAAAAATTCTCTTTTTAAGTGGAGCAAAGGGGGTTGAATTTTGTATGAAACTTTTTTATGGAACAAGTACATCTGTGTAATTGGGTATCAATATTGCTAATTACAAATTGTGAGATATGTTTCTGAAAATGGAGGCAGGCTAGTGTGGTTGTATAATGAAGAACGACCACGGGCATGTCAGACCATGGTCAGTATAGGGTTCCGAAGCCATTCTTACAAATAAATGTACTACAGATGAAAAAATACGTTGTTACATTTTTTTCCATATTTCCCGCACTGAATAGTTATAAGCACTTAGTCGCCTTTATCTAGATAAATAAGTAGGTATAACTATTAAATAAGTGTAAGTTAAAGCGCATCAGCAAAAGAGCCTATCTTCGTGGCACTTACATCTTTTAGTTGAGAAGCGCAGCTTTTCAGCAATAATCCAAAAATAGTATATCCGAATAGGTTCAAAATGATTGTCGTTGAAAATATTTATTAAGCGTTACCTTCATCATTTTCTTTCATATTTTTGAACACACGGTTAAAAAAAATAGAGTGTTTTTTAAAGAACTGTCTAAATATGGGCCAGTCATTGTGCTGAAAAATTTTTTGTTAACTTCTACTACATATATAGAGTGCCCCTAGAAATTTTCATTTTGTAATTTAACCACCAAACTAAGTCGCGACTTATACAAGACACCTTCACTATAAAGTTAATAGTGTGGGTATAAGTTACATGTCTTGTAGTTTTTGAATTAAAGTGATGTGACATACGGACGGACGGACATGACTAAACTGTAAGGGTTCCATTTTTGCCATTTCTGCTCGAAACCCTAAAAATTGATTGCGAGTGATGCAGAGAGTGTCAGCATAAATACTTTGTCTATGATCAATTTGAACGTTCTAGTTCGCTTTTTATAGATTCAGTTCTTTTATGAAGCTAAGCTTCTCAAGGTACGTGCGGGAGAGACGTAACGCACAAAAATGAAAAGGCCTGAGCGAACGCGACGATGCGACGTACTTCGTCGGATGTTCAGTGCATAAGTTGCCGAGTGAGAGAGTACGTCAGTGGTGCACCAAGCGCGGGGCGTGCGGGATGGCGGGGACACCTCAATTAATTGACTTTTCATTTTTCAGCAATTATAGCGTGTAGTTACAACACTCAAAAGCTTTTACTTTTAATTTTCCAGAAAAGTTTACATTGAAGAACTCATCAGCTCACCGATCGGGTTACTATATTAGACACTACGCGGATCATTGTTCTTTTTGAGTTATTTTGATCTTTTGGCCCAACAACATATTTTTGAGTTTTCAGCTTCTATCAAAGTTTAAGAAAGCTACTTTTACGAAACAGGCTTCGCTGTCAACAAAGGTTCTTAACAATTTCTGTCTGTACAAAGTCCAGAAAATTTTTCATGCGCACGAATAAAAGCAAGCGGTTATAGTTAGGTAGACGCATCTGAAAATTCATAATTACAAGAAGGTAGTTAAGTAAAGCCCGCGCCATCGCGCACTTTTTAAGGATTTTGTATATACAATGAAACTCAGTGGTTATCACTATATTATTATGACGTAAACGATCATATTAGGTCGAGGAAAAAGTTTTTTCGTATTTTAGAAGTAGAAAATTGTTGTAAAATCTCTTTTCTTGTGCTTTTTGTAACTGGCTCGTTTTTATATCATTAAATTAATGACTTTTAAAAATAGAAAAGTAAAAAGTAGAAATGGTGTCCCTCCATTCTCTATTGTTTTTGTGCACCAAAATGAGTGAATCTATACGCAGAAAAAAATTCTATACATTTTCAAGTTTTATTACAAAAAAAAAAAGAGAAAAATGCGATACAAACCGAGAAAAAAAATTATGATGTTTATGGAGTTAATGCAGTGTCGTTAAGAATAGCACAAAACTGGTTTAAGCGTTTTAAGTTTGATAATTTCGATGTCAAAGATGAACCTCGCTCTGGTAGTTACGGATAAGGTGAATGCCATTTTGGAAAAAGTAGAACAAGATCGGTAAATTAGTTCTTATGACATAACTAAAGAGCTGGGAAAAGGTAATGGAACTCAACCATTTTTGAAAAGATTGATCGCTGATGATGCAAAAGGGATTACCTACGACAAGAACGTGCGAAAAAGATTATGAACGAAAGACAAACAAGCTCCACAAACTATAGCTAAACCCGGATTAACTTACAATAAGTTGATGCTATGTGTATGGTGGGATGGGAGGGCATTATTCATTAGAAGCTTTTACCGCTGGACAAAACCAACAATTCGGATCTCTACTGCCAATAGCCGATGAGATTCAAGCAAGAAGTAGAAAAAACGGCCGGAATTGATCAACAGAAAGGGTGTGGTTTTTCACCATGGTAACTCAGACCTCACACATCTTTAGCTACTCAGCAAATATTGAGAGTTCGGTTAGGAAGTGTTAATGCATCATTCATATAGCTCTGACCTTGCACCTTCAGCTTTTGACCTGTTTTGGTCTCTTCTTAGGTAGGGTTAGGTTAACGTGAAGAGAGGAATGTTAAAACTACTTGTCGTAGTTTTTTGATCAAAAGTCTCAAAATTTCTATAGCAATGGGGTTATGTCATTACCTACAAAATAATTACAAGTTGTTCAACAAAATGATATATATATATATATATATATATATATATATATATATATATATATATATATATATATATATATATATATAATATTAAATGTAAATAAAATATGATGAAAAATTATCTTGGTTTTGTATATAAAATAGGAAAAAAGTATTTCTTTTATGATAATGAAAAAAATTAATTTATTATGGATTTATTATGACAAAGTAATAAAATACTGCATAAGCTTCGTTCATCTTAGTACATAGGTGACACTTAAAATTTTTAGAAACTGCCAAATTTTAAAAATGGGACTTTTTGCCAACCTTACTATATATATCACATTCATATGCCATATTTTTTTACAAATTGGCGGAAGAAAGAAAATTATTTGTTTAAGGTCAACATTAATTTAAATCCAGAAAATGCATTGATTTTGTATGAGTTCTTTGCCAATTAAGCCAACAAGAAAATTATAACAGACTTCGGTTGACCTTTCTTAATGAAGCTCCATCCTTGCTGCTGTTTATAGCTGGCTTATCGAGTTAAACGTGGTCGTATTAATCTGACTGACGAGCTGCGTGAGATACGTTCTTGTACGGCGATGGTCGAAGACAACATCAGTGTTGTGCGGCTCAAGACGGAGAATGACAAAAGAGTGACTTACTAGCAGTTTTGGACCAGCTTAGGCATCGGTATGAGATAAGTATGCAAAAACTTCATGAACATTTAGCGAACAGGAAGCTATGAACTCGGTGGATACCTCATAATTTGATCGAAGCTCAAAAACTACGTTGAGTTAACTAGTACTGCAAAATGATGGAACAATTTGCCGGGGGTGACTTAAATTCTGTACACGACATAGTTACAGGTTATGAAAGCTGAATTTACTGTTACGACCTGGAAATTAAAAGACAGTTTGCTCAGTGAATGTATCCTTTAGAAGAGTTGCCAACTAAAGTAAAACGAGGTCGGAGTGTCGGAAGAAACTGGTGTGCTCTTCTCTTGTTTTGGAAAAGTTCAGGAGAAACGAGCTTGAAGTAAGATTTTTTTCATCATTACAAGGCTCACCACATAACGTCAGACAAATAACTATTTGGGGATGTTAAATATATGAATACTGGCTCATGTGTCGTATTGCTTCGACCTCGCACCAAGCGATTTTTATTTACTTCATAAAATAGTAAATTCGAGAAAAGAGGTTTACGGACGCCGAGGAATTTGTGGCCGCATACAAAAAAGCCATCAAAGTGACCCCTACTCAGTACTTAGAGAATTTGCACTCGTTGCACTCGCACTTGCGAGTAGGCACAGTCTTTGTCTCAGTAGTTCAGTGGTTCCATCGAATACAGCGATGTATTGATCTCAATAGACGCTATTTTGAAAAACAATAATAATAAAAATACTGACAACAGATTTTTTTTATACTTTTTTGAATATTCTATGCCATAAGGAAAAAAAAATAAATCACAATATTTATTTAACATTTAGGGTTTATACACTTATTGGAAGTTAAACGGTGGTATCGTTTCGCAAATCCAATAACAAGGAATATACTTTCTTGATCAGGAAATATCTTTACATAAGTCGGTGTATTTACCAAGAGAAACAAACCAGCCGTTTAATATTTTTTCCTTAGTTAAACCTAAACAATCGCGTTTGTCCTGGTCGAGTAACAAACATTTAAAACGCATACTTTAGTCATTTTCCGCCCCTCATAAACCTTAATCATTTTCCTTGTTAATCAAATGTGCTATTATAACTGTATTATATGTTCCAAATGAATTTCCTTTTGGCTAGTGATGTCCCTTTGGCTAGCGATGTCCCTTTGTCAAAACATCTCGTCCGGCGATATTCCGTTCCAGATTATTCCATTTTACATCGATTACTTTTGAAGATGTTTTAAGATACGAAGTAAGGTTTATACGCAGCGTTGTTTACGTGTGCTACAGATGTCGTTCTCCGTTACAAAGCGCAACTTAAGTTAACAGATGGTGCATTTTCTGAGTACCATGCCGGAGTAAGAGAATTTATGCAGTTCCATAATACGATATAAGAATTATGTACTAGCGAATGCATAGTATATCCGATCGATACGTCGGTGGAGCGGTAGTGTCTAGGAGTTTGGAGACATTAATAAACACTGACGCGCCAACACCTGAGCGTTAAGTACATATTTAGTAAACTCGAAATCATCAATGCACAAGTAAATAGCCAGCAAAATGTGGTTATATTTCTACGACTGCAAAAAGTTACACAAGACAGACGACTTGAGCTGGAAATGGGGACTAGTCGCAGCGGCGGGAGACTGCCTCCTCCGTCATTACTTTTTCGAGTTTGTGGGTATACGAGAATTGTTTATGAAAACTGAACGTTTATGATTGAAATATTAATAAGTACCTAGCTGTCATGGTGGTTGAAATTCGTGGCGTAGCTAGATGGTCAAGACCTGCTCCTTACCCGATGAGTGTGCGGACAGATCAATAAAATCAAATACTTGACTTCAAATACGAAAATCCCAGGCGTAAAATAAGGGTTACAGAATTGAAGAGCTGAAATTTATTACAAGCTGTCGTAGCCATAATTAGATTCTTTTTGGTTAATAGGTATAAAACGCAACAGTTAAGATTTAGAGTCTGTAGAGCTCTCGGATGGAGATCACATTGCGTTGTTGTGAGTTTTAAAGAGCTTACAATTTTTGAGGATGATAATTTCTGTTTACAAACTGCGTTGCAAATATTTAAAAAAAACATGTATTCAAATCGGTCGGGAAGTTATTATATCACAGACAGGTAGACAAATATTTATGTGTGTAGGTTAGTGAGAAAAAATTAATTACAGAAGAAAACTAAATTTTTGATTAATGTGGTGTGAGAGCGTCGGTGGCGACACCGGTCTAAGACGTCAATCAATATTGATATCCCGGACACAAATTGAAATTTGAAATAGCATAATATCTATGTAATGTAACGTGACTTAATGTCAGTCAGTGAAATAATAAAATTTTTCTGTAAAAAAGTATATAAAATTAATACATTTGATTTTTGCACATAGTTGGAGTTTAGATATTTTTGTTAATTATGGTTTTGTTGATTTCTTAGCCAAAAATAAGAAATAAGTTCTTACAGTTTCATCGTATCCGATGTCGGTTTTATAACTGTGTCACTTATTCATAAATTCTAACGTAGGTATTTTATACAGCTAGGTATTTTATATGGACCGACATTCAATTATATAAAGAAGTTGAGAAAAAAAGGGGTGGCTTTGCAGACATAAAGTCTAAGGACAAAACCTAGCACATTACATTGCTCTTTGACTGGCATTTAAAAATGAATTAAAGTTGTGTAGATCTTTATCTGAAGTGTAGGTATATTTTATTTATTTTGCAAAATCTGTTTGAAATTCATTTATATATTCATAATTTTTAGTTGTCAATAGTGACAATTTAATAACAGTTCCATATAAACACACGTGAATTTTAAGACAAGAGGTAACGATAATATAATTTAAACACATATTTGAGTCCATTTTATTTAGACTAAAATTATCAAATTTATGGGATGTGGTACGACACCCGTTTGCTTTAATCTTGGTGCGATTGCCAATTTCACATAGCTTTGGTAGTCGGTGCGGGACCTAGACGCGGAAGACGGACTCGCAGGTCAAAGAGGCACAACGTCCGCATTCAACATATGAAGCACTCATTGAATTCGCACCGAGAGGTGGGCGGGGTCCGGCAATCGACGAGCTAGCCGAGGCTGCGCCGGGCCCGGGCCGCGGTGAGTGCCGGCGCTGCTCCGCGCCCGACGCCGCGCCGCCGACACCCCGATATTATCACTAATTATATACGAATAAAGATGTATGAGAGAATACAGCGCATGTTCTTCCGAGTACTAAAGGTGAGCTACAATAAATATTAAAAGCGGCAGACGGCCGGCGGCGGGGCGGGCGGGGCGGCACCGGGTGATTTATGTAGTGCATTAGCGCGCCGCGCCCGCGCCCCCCGCCCGCCTTCACGGCCGGCCACTCGAACACGGGAGCCCGCAGTAAAATTGTTACAATGCTTCGTAAACGTCCACGATGTTCACGTATTATGTTCTACTATTCGTTGTGAAATTTCGTTTTCAAAAACACGTCACATACGAGTGACGGGTCGCCGTTGAAGTAACGCCCCGTTCTTCTTCGGTTAAATAGTTGTCTGCTCTCACTGTCGGTGACACAGGAAACTCTTTTAAATGCTTAATTTCATAAAACTATCAGCCTGTACAGTTAAACGGCGCTAACGGCGGAATCAGCAGTAAAGTAAACGATTGCGTCAAGTACCTTAGGTACATTATTAAGTGTTTATTTAAAATTGTACCTATGTGTTATGTATTATATGTCAATCACCACAGTTATTCATAAATACTACTCAATTTTAATTATGTTAGGTATAACATTGGATTAAGTACTTGTAGATAGGTAAAAAGTTATATATAATAATCTAATGGAAATCTTTCAAAAAGTTCAAATTATTAAACCTATCTATGAAGGTAGTTTTACAAACGGAACACTTATAGTATGGGTTAGGTCACACCGTCCCCTCGCTCTAGCGCTGTCCGTCGTTTTCGTACGACGCCAAAAAGACTTGTATGAATTTCTAATCGCCCACTGCCGAGGCACACTCTCACACCACTTCAGAGGTTTGGAGCTTAAGCCCCCGCGCGGGTGGGCGCCAACGGCCGGCGTCACCGCCGCGATCGCGATGACGACGCCCGGGCAGGGAGCTTCACGTGCTCTCCGAGGCACCGAGCGGGTAACGTAAGTTGACTCAAGTTATAAACTCATCGGTCAATTTGGCGGTGCACAGTAACGAACCCGGTGCCCAGTACAAAAGCGACAGACTTAACCACCGAGCCACCACCGCTCCATTACATTTTTACAGTAATTTTTGATACAAGAAGGAAACAGGTGGGCCAAGTAGTGGCATTTGCAAATCTTAAATCTTCGTTATTTTGTTACAAGTTATCGCGATAGCCTTGGAAACCGGAGCTAAAACGCCAAAGGACCCTGTCGAATCATTTTGGGAGATATTTGGGAAAGACTACCCGTGGCACTTGCATGCTGCGGACTTGCAGGCCGACGCACTGAACAAGCTTTAGGACATTTCTATCGAAGTCTTAGATGTCCGCAAATTATCACAGCACTCGTTTTCGACAATATAATGCGATGTTGCTTATACGCAAAGCGTAGATATTATCGAGGGCTTGATAAGGCGTGAAAATCTGAAACCGGCTTGCAAGAGAGCGTGCCCCTGCGCCGGACCAACCTGTAAGTCCTGTAAAGTAACACTATGCCACTCAAGGTGTAAAAGGCCGGACCTGCAAAATAAAAGGGTGTGACGCAAAATGTGAACTTTAGGTCCAGGTTATAAACCATACTTTATCTACACATACAGATACTGAGTGAAGATCGTAATATATGCAACTATCAATAGGTTATTGGGATTTTTTCTGTTGACCTCTGTGCCTATTCCGTATTGGCAACAACCGACAGACCTGAACTAATATGTTAACTTATAGTTGAAACTTTGGTATTTAGTAATTTAATATTTTGCTTCATCACAAGAAATTCGTCTTTAAGAGTGGTCACTGAATATTCTCTCATTGTACAGTCATTGCAAATATTTTTTGCTTACTCATCACCAATTAGTATTATTAACATAAAATATGTCTAAACTAAAACAATCGTCCTTTCGGTTTTAGGCGAATATCATTTTTAAAAGGGATTCATGGCGTCGGATGAGCTAGGAGTGATTTATTTAAGCGATTTTTAAACACCTTCAAAATTGAATTAAATTGTCAATTGACAAACTCGTTATCACAGAAAGATTATATAATATAAATAATTAATATTATTTGAAATTAATTTTATTTTGGAAATATAAAATGAATAATTTTGTAGCAGTTGCAATTATGGTTTAATTGCAATGTAGCAGGGCTATAAAGATCAAGATGGAAAAAATAAGGTTATAATGATTAGATGATTATTTGTTTTTAGTTAAAAGTTAAATTGTTACAAAATAGTAATGACGCGAGTTTGCGCGTTTTAATTTTGCACCGCAATCGAGATGAGGATGAGCTGCTCAAAGACTAATTAAATTTATTTGTCAACAGAAACACGACGGCGAGCGCCGGCCGCAGAGCCGACCTAGGCCAAGGGCCGGCGCGCGCGCCTATACATAGGCGCACTCAAGAGCGGCCCGTCTGGTTCTCGTCGCGCGGCCGCATTAGCGCACTCGAGCGCCGGGCGCCGGCGCCGGCGCGCCCCGGACCGTATCGATCTCGGGCTGAGATCACGCACGATAACTGTATCTGGCTAAGCTCATAAAAACCGATCGAGCGCGAATGGGATTCGGTACCGAGGGCGCTTCGGGCAACGACGTCAGCGTGCGCCGGCCCAGGGGCGATGGCATGATATGCCCTATATGCAATGAGTACATTAAAGGCAACGAAACAGACGATCCGATTACTTAAGTGAAATACTTCTATAAGAAAATTTCTTATAATACCCCTTTTATATTAATAAATCTGTAGGACAGACGCATAAATCACAACCGAGTGGAGCAAAATATAATTTATGGCAATAAGGGAATTTACGAGACGAGGGGTTATTTTGTGCCGATTAAAAGTACTCATGGTCAGACCGAAGTGAACGACGACACTGTCCAGCCCACGGGACCCTTGCGAGACTGACGCAACGGCACCAGACGCGCCCCCGGGCTCGTTGTAACAGGCGTACATTTATTGAATGATCACGAACAACCACACACGTACCGAGTTTTATCTTATCACAGTGAAAACGTGACATTACGGTTTTAGGAGCACGCGCTGGCGTGTAACGTGAGGTGCGACGCGAGTCTGGCACTAAAAGGATTAACCAAAACTGCGAACACACAATATGTGGAATGTCTAACACTTCGACGATTTCTATTTTAATTTAATGTCGTTTGATGAAGATAAAAAGTAAAATTTTCTTTATATCGGGGCGAGGCGATCGCCGTCCGCTACCTGTGTCGTTAGACGGCACATCGAAGCGATGCTGAGTAAAAACCATCCCATAATAGCTTTTACAATTTTTCTTAAAAAAAAAGCAAGATCTATTTCCTACTTTTCATGTCGGACTCCTACAGAAACCGATCGTAATTTTTTTAGTCGATTCCATAAGCGAACGATAAGTCGAAAGCGACCCGTCACTCGGGAAGAAGGCCGCGCCGTCAGCCGCGTGTTCACACGAAATTTTTACTGTTCATGTTTTTTGTGTCGCATAACGGCATACTTGACTTAATTTATGTCGGCCGAAACGCATACAGGGCTCGAGATGCGCCCGGCCACTTACACTCGCATGACACCCGACAAAAAAACAAGCGCGGGCGGCCTCGTCCCTCCGCCCCCCAACCCCCGGCCCGCCCGCCCGCCGCGCTTGCTCCAAGATCATCTACTTTAGTACTTTGCCTATGTGAAATATCGACTGCGAAATTAAAGAGGTTAGTTCTGTGGGTTTAATTGACTTCGAAAAGAGTCTCACGGGTAAGACGGCGGCGCCTGCCTTTCGGAAATTTGTTTATATCAGAATTGTAAAGAGCGACCTATATACATATATATACCTCGATATCTCTATAAAAAGTTCCTTCAAAATCGATCTGGAGATTTGAAGTACTAGAAAATTATTTGTACTATAAATATGCCGTTGGACCGTCGTCTTTTAAAAACTAATATAAGCATTGTTTAGCAGTGTCGTGGTAGAAATTTGTAGGTCTTAAGTGGATATAGGTTTTATAACAATGTGTCAAAATTAATAGGAAATATTTCATTATGTGACGTATTACTTGATAAGACAAATGTGGGGCACGCAAATCGCAATATCGGAATTAGCATATTAGCGGCGACAACATTCAAAGCAAGTTTTTTTTACTTTTCCTAGGGGAGTGTTACTTTGCAAGAAAACCTTAGTGGATGTCATTAAGTTATTTCAAAAAATAAATAATTTACAATGACAACTGTTTTTTTATGTAACTAGGTGTATAAAGCAAGGTAAAGCGGACATAAAACTGTATAAAGTGCGTGTCGACGTTTCCCCGCGTCCCTACTCACTAGCTTTGTGATTGCGATTTATAGCGAAAAAAATTGTTTGAATGGTAACACGAACGAGAAAAAAATTAAAATTAACGATACGCTCATTCTGATTTTAATATTAAAGTCCGTATACTAAATTCACTAACAGACATTATGAAAATGTGTTTGGATAATAAGCAAGAAAAATAATGCAATGAGAACTACAAAAAATTGATTGTTTTCATTTTTAGTTAAGAAAAATAAATTATTTGGAAATCAATTTACGTATTTTTAAATATCATAGCTATGCCATACGCGGTGTTCATAATTTGTTCATACAATGTTCAAACTAATTCTATACTAAAACCGACTCATCACGTATGCTCATGATATTATTAATTTTTGTTATTTAATATAACTGTTAAAGTTGATTATTTTATTTTATATCAATTGATTATTTTTCCACTGTAGTCCTGAATCTCTCTGTATACGATTATATTCCTTGAAATGGCTTTCCAATTTGAACTCTATTCGAGTACAATCACCATTTCGTTAATTTGATTATATAAATTGTAAAAATATATTTGTAGTGCTCAATTCTTATTAAGAGCGCTACCACTCAACCCAACGGACCGGCAGGTACTGGGTCCCTGGTCACGGGCGTATTGACGGATCAGTTTTCAACGTACGTTAATTTGAGGCGCACGCTGCGTGCCTCGGAGAGCACGTGAGCTGTCGGCCTTCGACGTCGTCACCTCGCCGGCGAGAGCGGCCGTCAGCCGCCAAGTCGCACGGACTGCCGCGGGGGCAACAAGTTTAATTTCTTTTGTGTTTTACGAACTCATTTATACGAGTGCTTTGCTCGATTCGTCCCTACATTACACAGTATCATACATTTCAGATACATATTTTATATAATCCCTTGATTAATAGGTACTATGAAAATGTTTGTACCTATAAATTATAAAAATTGGCCAAATAAAAGATAATTGTAAATTGATATAATTTCAAAGTAATTCGTTTCGAATCACTTTTAGAAAACGATTTAAACGTTGGATATATCAATTCAAAAAGCAACAACAGTAACCTGCTTCCCGTCGGGTATCAGCGGGTGCGCTTTGGCGCGGCCCTCGAGGTGCGACGGCGATCAAATAATAGGGCGGCGCGCGGGGCGGTCGGGGGCGGGCCGGCCTTAGGCGTATCTACAAATCTTTCGTTATCGGGGCTAATGGCCCATTCGGTAATAGAGCAAAAACCGGCGCGTGCGAGCGTCATCTGCCGCGCGCGATTAGATAACGCCGAAACACCGCCCGCGCCGCCTGCGCCGCCCCCGACCCGCTAATCGCTATGAATCTAAGGAATTAATCTTCTGTTGATTAATATTAATACTTCTACCCTTATTATAGAAAATAACGAAAATACTCATTATTTATTTCATTAATACGAACGCGCTCGGTGTTAAACTTAATGTTCACCAAAAGTTGTATACCCATTTGTACACAAACAACATAGCTAGCGAAATTGCTAAATGGAAAGAAATCGTGTGTCGTGTGGTCATCGCCTAGAGACAGCAAAGCATCGGATTAGTGTAAAAATGCTTGTTGACGGACTTAAAATTCTATACAATGAAATAAAACATTTGTTTTGTACATTAATTTTTACATTTTGGCGATTAAATAATATAAAGTACACAGCTGTTCACTGGGGTTACGCTCGCGCGTGTGCCGCACACGCCCCCTGGTGTCGCGAATGTAGACAGATACTTTTTTATTGTACTTTCTCTTCTTGTTATAAGTCAATTTAAAAAATCTTAAGACTAAAACGCAACGCCAAAAATGCAAACGCAACAAAGAATAACTGTATACGAACTTTTCGAGATCAGAATTTTGACGGACAAGCTGATTAGTTTGATGAAGATGTCGATATAAACCGGCATATCGATCGCTTTTGATACACAATCGAGTCTTTTGATTTCCGTGATAGAATCTATCGATGATTGGTTGAGTCCTATATGCACAGATAATGCACAAATTTTTAATTTGTGCCTCATCTGTGCATGTAGGATTTATTTTTTATCACATAAAGGTTATTTAAAGAAGTCTAGTTAATTAAAAACTGCTGATGTTTACTTTAATAGTTCGGTTGATATAATCATTTTATGGGATTAAAAATTACGTAATACAAAATATTTATAACAGGGAGCCAATAACGTATTTACATGACATGAGACAGTATGGATGAGGGGAGGCGATAAATAAGTACGGAAAACGCGTTACTCGGTTTATGGGTAGCCCCATGCTTGTGACTGTATTTAAGTACAAAACGATTGCAAGCAACCTCTGTCGTTTAATTTGATGAGTAAGGTTTTGGTTCACACATCGAAGGAACCCTTATTGCATGCTATCTGCAAATGTAAGATGTAAACTTAATGATTACAATGTTGTAGTAAAAGCACATTAACAACCCACAAGGCTTGTAAAGCACTTGTTTTACTCTCGATAAGACGACAATTTAAAGACCTTAATTAAGAATCCACTGTCGTGATCTGCATTTTCGCTGAAGGTTTATGTACATACTCTGAATATTACCCTTCACTTATACGAGCTGAGTATTAACGATAGTAGTGGCTTGTGCCGGAAAAAGTGCAAAGAACAAATAATATGTCTCCGGATTGAAAATGAAAAAAAGATTGTACACTTGAATTTGATACATGCGTATCGATAAGCATGTTTCATAATTACATATCGTTGTAAAAACTCATTTTAAATTCACTGTGTTTTTAACCATAAAGAACTTAATCTTTTCTAAAAGAAATCAATTCAACGCAAAAAAATTGATTTAAAGTTTATACTGTATAAGACTTGTCGTCTATAATATAATTTTGCCGATATTTTTAAAACTATGAAATGATTTGTCAGGGACGAACGTCTAAAATGTAACAGCGCGACCGCGAGTACGCGCGCGTGGCGCTCGCTCAGGGCGGGACTGGGCATTATTAATGTTTGGTTTCCATTCATTCAGCTATATACAGCTGTGGAAACTTTTGTGTCCGGACAAAAATGGCGCCGGGCCGCAATTATTAGGAAAGCGGAAATAAGAACAGCAGGGCTGGACAAGTGGCTTTCATGAAAAGGTACGTTAAATAGGAAGCTGGATATACGGGAATGACGTTAGCTATCGAAACATTAAACGTCAGCTGGCGTCAATGCCATATATTTAGCATTATTTTTAACAAGTATTTACGGTAATAGACAGTCACTGTCTAGCCCTGCCGGAACGATTCTATGCTATAAATACGCCCACGCGTCCGAAGTAGGAGTAGCAGGTCTAAAGTACACGGCAACCTCTCCTCAGTTGTGAGAAATGAATGAGAATTGAAAATTAAGTAACCTGAACTTATTGCTGAGGCTGACTTTATTAAAGAGCGGTAGACCGTATTGGCTCAGTGGTAGCCCTCGAACTAGAAAGCGCCGGGCTCAATACTGATCACTGGCGAATTGACCAGTGATATGATAAAAGTTGTGGGAGGGTAATTATGTTTTAGCAGTGGGATGATTTAAAAATGTTAGACATGTCACAGGTATAGGCTTAAATTTTTTTAAAAGTACAAAACATAATTCCTGTAGTGTAGGGATCCGGAAAAGGACTATAACACGAATATAAAAAATATCTGAAAATTGTATGAAGTGGAAATTTTACTATATACGTTAAGCGTGTAGCACACAGCACATCATAGCACACAAATAATAACTTCAGCATGGGCGCACATTGCTCCGCCTTTTAAAAATACACTTCGCAGTGTTACATGCGCAAATATATTATTACATGAGTCATTATAAAAGTCCTTAAAAAATTAAAAACTGAGCAAACTAGCAGGTTAATATTGTTATTGTTGTTTTTCAAAATAGCGTTCGTTGAAACTGATACGTCGTTGGATGCAAATACTGAGAGAAACACTTTGGCTACTCGCACTTAGAGTTCGCTTCAACAGCTCTTTCATATGCAGCCACTGCTTCCTCGGCGTCCGTATATCATCTCTTTCCTCTTAGTTTTTCTTTTATTTTAGTAAATAATTAAAAATAGCCAGGTACGAGGTCGGAATTGCAAGGCTGATTAGCCAGTATTTCTATACTTAACTTCCTCAAATAGTTAGACGTTGTCCTGGCGGTGTGTGGTGAGTCGTTGTCATGATGAAGGAGAATCTCAATGTAAGGTTGCTTTTCCAAAACTTTTTCCAAAACAATAGGTAAACAATTGTTATATACCAGTCTGCAGTGACTGTCTTCTAATCTTTTAGAACAATTGTTGCATAATGACCTGACATTCGGAAGAGAGGCTACCGTCTTTTTTCCGATGCTTCGACCTCGTTTTACTTTAGTAGGCAACTCCTCGAAGGAAAACACTCACTGAGCAGACTGTCTTAAAGTATCAGGATTGTAACAGTAAATGCAGTTTCTATAACTATATCGTATAGAGCGTTTTAGTCATCCCCAGCAAATCTTTGCATAATTTCGCGGCACCAATCAATACGACGGAGTTTTTGAGCTTTGGTCAAATCATGAGGTATCTACCGAGTATAAAGCTTTCTCACCGCTAAATGTTCAAGAAGGGTTTCGTGCTTTTGACTCATACTTATGCTTAAGCTTGTTCGAATCTGCTAATCGGCCACTCTTGTCGGTCTGTATCATGAGCCGCCCAGCAATGATGTCTTCGGTCGTCGCCGTAGGACGTCCCTCACGCACGTTTTGACTGACGCAAATTAATGCGACCACGTTCGAACTCATTAAATCGGTTAAAACAGTGCCAAGGAATGGAGCTTCGCCATTAAGGGGAAACCAAAGTCTGTTACAACTTTCTTTTTCCTTAAATGACATTGAAAGTCATACAAAATCATCGCACGAAAATTCTTTCACATTAATTATGTTGCCGTTAGACAAACAATTTTACTTTTGTCGCTAATTTATAAAAATAAATGATGAAAGAATGCAATATAAATAATAAGGTTGGTAGATTTTCATTTAAAATCTTTTAAAATTTAAATATGTTCTTTCGTATTTTACAATTTCTAAGTGGCCGGTTTTAAAAATTTTAACTATCGCCTACCTACTTAATCGATTGGTTATAGGACACTCGAAATTGTGAACGTGCAGAGAATTGATTGAATATAAATTATGATGGAGTACATTCTATGTACACGCGAGCGAAGCTGCAGGATAAAAGCAAGTCGTTTATAAAAGTACATCCGACGGAGACGCCTTTAGGTTTAATTCATAGTTGCTTTGATAATAAAAAATATTATTCTATTTCGCTTTCTGTACATTTTTCGTCACTGCAGTGGGTGTAAGTACATCCTCTGCATCATTCTTTCAGTATTTATGGTCACGTGTGCGTATGCTTTTTATTTTTAATAAAATATTCAAGTATAGCAAATATAGCATTAATATCTCGCTTCATACTTGGAATCTAATTTTTCCAATAATGGCATGTCCAATATTATTTAATACCAAACCATAGGCAACGGTACCGCGTCTCGCTCATAATCTCGCAAAATGACGAACCATTGCAAATATAATATGAACCTACTGATAAGAGTTGATGAAGTTTGCTATTAAAAATAGAAAATTTCAATTAATGTTAATATTAAATATTGCTAAAGGACCGAGTGGTCGACGTACTGGACCGGCATTCCCGCTCATTATTCTTAAATCTTATATTTTAGGTTGAGGTGTTCGGACCACCAATCCTTAAGCTGACCCACTGCATCTACCACCTGCCATCCCGTGGTGACAACGGCCGCTTAATTTAACATATTGAATTAAACGCCAATGCTTAACATGCTCAATTTAACGTAAGCAATCATTCAATTTGATTTATGTTAAAACCTCATTGGTCAATTCGCTAGTGGTCAGTTAAATCATTGTCACCGCTAACCTATCTAATAGATTTTCTTGAAAACTTATAACAGGGAGGAGAGTCTCAAATTCATTAATGAGCATAGAATAATTTTCATTCATCATAATACATAGGAGGGGCATATAAATTTAACGGCACTTATCACAAGATCCCTACAACTGAAACTTAAAACGCAAAACTGTAAAAAAATGTAGTGTAGTTAAAAAAATTATTTCTTTCAAAGGTATTTATTTTATTTTATGCCCATAGATAGGCGATTCTGGGGGTGGAACAATGGATGGACTTTAAAAGAAGACCAGTACCATTTCCATTGATTTGATTGTGATCAATTACTGGGTTTTCTTAGTGAATCCCTTCGGGAACCAGGTATATTGTACTTGGACTTCATGTTTTAAATTCATCATACTTTTTGTTATTCATATTTTTAAATATTTTTATTTCTTTTTACAAAAGAAGCAGCCAGTGACGACAATAACAATGATGATGATGACGATAACTTGAACCTGCAACATTAAAGTTGGCTCGATGATGACCAGGATGATTAGGAGAAAATCCAATAATTTTATTAAGTAACTCTACAAACTTAACTATTTTTTTCTCAGATTATTTTTTTATATTGAGCTAATTAATATCTGTTCCGAAATAAAATATAAATAAATGTTTATTGTATGCAATTCATTGTTTGGAAAAAAAATAATTTCCTCAAGCATAAGTAGTGGATAACCTTTTAACCTTAAATAAATCATTATTAATTAATATCTTGACTATAAGAGCCATCTCCTTTGAATGTAGATATTCAATCGAAGGTGGTAAGTATTTTGCTCTAAAACGCATACATAAGGCTCTTCCGCTCATATTGACGACTGACTATTTTGTACGTCTGGGGGATGTTTGGCCTTCACGATTTGTCTGGCTGATGAAATATAATTTTGTAATAGTTGTCTAAACAACATATATAAAAATCAGCCGTACAAATTTAAACAAAGTAACTCTAATTTTTACTCACCTTTCTCACTTGGTACCTGTACTTCTGTCACAGACACAACTCTGTAAGTGCGCAAGCGTTCTAAATACATGACACACTATTCAGAACACAAGGTTTCATATATTTAAAAATAGGTTGTGTTTAATGGCCCTGGGGTCTTGGACTATATGCTTAGCCAGGGGCTTTATGGTTTTCACTTTTAAATTTTCGGTCCAGTGTTTTAACGATGCAGCTACCTAATTCCCTGTATTTCTAAAGCTAAGATTAGGATTTAAATAGTAGATAATAGATTATTTGAAAATTGCAGGTTTTTCCGACAGTACTTACCATAATGTTCAAAACGTACGTTTTTTCTAATCAAATACATACAATAAGTACTAACCATTAGCAAAAAAAATATTTTCCAGAGAACAATTGGACATTTTTTTATTAAGTGTGGACGAGATAATGTGAGAAGTTCTCGTAATAATAAAGCAGTTACGTCTAGTTTGGAATCAACGCAGAATTCTCAGACTGTTTTACGTATATCTGACAAGTGAGTAGGAATAACATAGAAATAGCTCTTGATTGCTATGTATAATAAAATATCAGTGCATATATGGACTCGCACATGTTACATGCAAAACTTTGTTAAATATTTCTTTATTGACGTGACAACGTCTTAAATTAGGTTGCGGCTGGGAGTCACTTTGAAAAAGTGTAACGCTCGGTAACGTAACGATGAGTCACCGAACGAGAGAGAGGCCCGCCGAATGCCTTGCGTCTCCCACTCAACTATGATCGGTCTGCCGCGCGCGCAGCACTAAATTAGTGCATAGCTTGCAAATGTATTGCAAGTTATTGTATGTATATTTGTATATAAATACGTATGTATGTGTAAAGGTAAAATAAAATTTTGTTAATATGAAATTCAGTGCGAGATTCTTTGTATAAATTAATGTTTTAAATATAATTCTTTGTATAAATAAATGTTTTAAATTGTTACTATTATTTCATCCTTCTTCCTACTATACGAATGAATATTCACATTAAAATGATTTTACCATTCAAAGTCGTTGTCACGTAAAACTTTCGCCCGTATACCGACTTTACAGGCAACCAAATTTTTTTTTTCTCCTTTCAAACCACCATAGATACGGCGTATGCGGCGTGCCGCAAAGTCTATGCCTGAAAATAATTAAGTTGGTTGACCACAGCTGAAATTTCTATCGGCATGTCACTTAATTTTTCTTGTTATCCCAAAATTATTAAGTTTAGGTCTCCTATAGTCAAACTAGATAAGTAAAGGGAATATAAGTCTAAAGATAAATCCAGTAAACATTCTTTAAAATGGGCCAACATTAGGGCTACAAAAATATATACATACCACAAAAAGACTACGTAAGTTCCTAAAGCGCAATGAGTGAACATGTACTATTGTGGCTTAATAACTTAGCCATTATGAATGAAGTATCGAAATATTTGAATCCTAAAAAAATGTGAAAAAAACACGAGAAAGTAGGCTGTCAACAGCCGCGTCGACTGACGGTTTTAAGAAACTGTTACTCGGATTCTGAACTGTGTACCGAATGAATAATAAGAATTACATCCAACCAAATGTCAGCGCGGATACAACTTTAAATGTGACCAGCAATGCTTCGCGTTCAAGACGTTGATGTGCATACGGTCGTTTAATGCAGTCGTCGCGGCTCACTGCTAGTCGGCCCAGAGTTCTAGATAAATAAACAGCCCCCCGTGCGCCGCGCCCCCCGCCGCTGACGTTCCGCGTCGAGGTCGTGATCGATGACCATTTCTGTATTTGATGGATCGAGTGATCCAGGTCGGCACGGAAATAGTCTGAGGTACGAAGGCAGTTGTTGAATTTGGTTCAAATAGAAATATCGTTAGTCAATTCGTTCGCGGTCAGAAATCGGACGTAGTAAAGTTTTAATTGACGATAGGACATATTTTATTTTTATTATTTAGCGCAAGTAACGTGGTATACCAAAAGATTTTTTTTCATCTTTATAATCAATTATTATATACATAACATAGCAAGGTATATTATTATATGATTACAGTATGATAAAAGTTTTCAGATTGTGATTTACTATTATTTTATTGAATTTATTTTTTATTTAATTATAATGGTACCGACTGTTTCGTATTGTAAGAATATATAAAAATGTATGATTTCAAATGTACAATGAACGCATGTAGAAGACTAGAAAAAAAAAGGTTCAAAACAACCAAACTTATGTATGTTTTTCTTAAATTTTCAATAATGATTATGGTTCAATTTCGACTAGTGGGCGAACATTAGCTTTCTTTAAAAGTTGTTAAATAAAAAATATTGATGATTTTTTTACAATAATTAATGCACAAATTTAGCTGTCCGAGGACAGATAAGTTCAAGAGATATTTCAAACAGAACGCTATCTATGCGCTAACATTTACATAGTGCGAAATATTTATTTACAGGTGCAACGTGGACAGGTTCAGGGTTAGTAAGCACTGTCTCGGACTTTAAGCACTGTTTTTTTAACCTCATTATTAAGATGACATATGTGAAAAAATTGTATTGATCCTTAACGTATGTTAGGTACCCGGCCATCTTTTCGTCACTTCATCAGAAAAAAAATAACTACGAAATTATCTCAAGAAATATGGTTTGTCTGCATAATTAAAGGCAATTAATATGCGTTTTTTGTTATATTAAGATTTTTTCGATTAACACAACCCTTATATTTTATATAAAATTTAAAGACAAGCAAAGTACAGTGCTGTATCAGTAATCGCCACCTCAACACCTACTTTCGACAACTGGCGTACCATTGATCGATAGTAAACATGTTCAGTTCAATATACCAGCTTTTAATAGTAATAAAGTAAAATTAACATAATTATTGCTATCTAGGGTTTATTCATTTTACATTTTAATATTTCAAGCATTTCACCACCATGAAAACTTAATAAACTTACATGTAAAATATGCCCGCATTTATTTTTAGCAACCATAACAATAACATGATTTTAATTTTGGACTAATTTTTGCACAATTGCTGTGGTGCCGAATTTTGCATTCTTGTTTGTTTCAGATATTCCACAACACCAATTATTTTGTACGTCATCTTTAACCTTCTCCTTTTTTTTCGCTGCCTTCTTCTCTCTTTTTCGATTTTTTTTCGATTTCAATTAGTAATTTTCTTTTAACTTATTTTATTCAGCTTTTAAATTTTGAGCCAGTTTTCTTTTTTTTTGTCTTTAATTCCATTTTTCTTTTTTTTATTGTTGGTTCATTTCTTTTTTTTGAGTAATAATCCAACTTCTTGAATTTTAACTGCAGGATATTATCGTTTATTCTTGGTATTAGATGCTTTATTTATATTTTTTGTGCATGTCAAAAAATACTTTTTGAAACGCGGTAGGGACATGCAATAAATAGTGATGTTTGTTTTGGTGTGTTCTTCGCCAACTGTGCTGTGGCAAGATTTTAGTATTCGCAAACAAAAAATTATCTTAATTTTGTTTGCAAATAGAATAATGGATACACCAGCTATGGCTTCCATCACATTATCTTCAGGATGTGTTAGTCTTTCACTTACGTTAACTGGAAAAAGGAATGCACCAATTATTCCGACACTAACTTTGTCCGCTGCTCGTTACTTTTTTTTTTATTAAATGTTGACATGAATTCTAAAGAGAATTGCGGTCATTATGATCTATGTAAGTGCGAATAAAGTGTCTGTTAAATAAATATTTTTGTTTAGCATCTTATCTTGTGCTACGTAATATGAGAAAGTTTAAAAATTTAAAACTCTAAACACTCCAAGCAATCGACGTGCTGTCGATCTTTGTGCGATTATCGATTTATATGGCCTAGTCATCGACATGCATTATATTTTCTCATAATCTAATATTTATAGCCAAATAAAGTACAAAAACCAGATAGGAACAAAGTTCCTTATTATAAAAATATTAATTTCAAGTTATATTCGAGGTATAAAGAAAATAATTATTCGGGTATACATTTTTTATTATGGTAAAAAAAAACACTTTACAAAATTATCTTAACACCTTTATTTTGTTTATGATGATTTATAAAAATATATAAAAATGAATAACATTATTTTTTTGCCATTTTAATAGTATAGTAATAATTAAATTGATGTCAGAGAAATTAAATACTATTATTAAAAAAAAATAATTAAACTCAATAATCTCATAAATAGAACAAAAGTAATAAAAAACCTCAAACCACGCTTAGATCATGAAACGTAAGTGGAATGGTATAATAATAGCAAACTGCAATAACAATAACAGTCATCACGTGGACTGTCCGTCGGACCCTGCACAGCCTCACACGCAGGCTACACATAAAAAGCTTACGCTTTTATTTAGCGTTACGGACGTTCTTTGCCGGCTAGGGTACCCTCCGCAACGCCCCATAAGGAAATTCGTTCTAAAACATCCGAGTAATAGATATAACCATTAGTTTTTGTACAAAATATAGTTAATATCAAAGTATAACCATAATTTGGAAGGCCTTGTCTTTTCATATCGTTACAAAAACAGCAAAGGTGTAACTGCGTCCACTCAATAATTTTTTCCCGGAAACAGCAGGCACTATTCTTAACAAGTGTACAGTGTTAGCATAAAAAAGAACCTGGGATTCCATATATAACTGATAATTTCCGTTTTATTCATTAAAAGTACTACAACTCTATAAAGGACATAAGATGCAGAAGTGTCACCCAGCAGGCGAGTGTTCACGACTATTTCGTTTATGTTTCCCGCTTTTTACAAGCTTTTATTTACTTTCACTTGTCTGTCTGTATACAAATCTTGCAAGTTAAATTTGACTCACTTTTCAGTTTCAGACAGCGCTGAAATTTTGCACGCATATGTATATCGCTGACAATGCAATATTATGATGACATGGAGGTGATCTGATGATGGAGCATAGGAATTCGGTAATGAAACGACGCACCCCCATCGAGTTTGGGTTCATTTAATTCGTCTTGACGAGTACCTTATTTTTATGCGGTATCCAGGGTCTGATGATAGACCTGGAAGATGGCCATAGGAATTTCGTGATAAAACGACACAATCTCATCGAGTTTGGACTCGTTTTATTCGTCTTAATAAGTACTTTTGTCCTAAATGAGAATCAGGGTTGATGATGAAGCTGAAAGGTGGCCACAGGATCTCCGTAATAAAACGACGTAACCTCATCGAATTTGGGCTCGATTGATTCGTTTTGATGAGTTCATTGGTCTTAAACAATAACCATATGCAACCCCATCAGATTTGGGACAATAAAATCGTTTCAATTGTTATGAGTGTAAATTCTGTTTGATTAGATGGATGACCGGGTGCCAAGGTGAGTAAGTGCCGAGGGCCGAATGGTTTGGGGGTGTATAAACATGTCATGTCGCCTAGTACCCTGTTGAACTGAAGCCCTTGTCACTCTACAATGATTCTCTGGAGAGATAGACCGTTTACGTCTTATACTCGTGGAAACATAGTAATTAAAAAAAAACTACTACACAAGGAAAAAGACGTTTAGAGAAGGTGAAATAGAAGCGACAGAAGAAAATTGATAATGAAAGCAATGATTACAAGCGAAAACGCCAGGAAAAACATGTTTAGCGGTAAATATATATAGAGAAAGCGAATCGTTAGAACAACGCTCTGTCAGGCTGATAGAGATAGGAAGGATCCGTACGCTGAAAAGCAGGGGAAACGAATCATTTGAAAAAGCGCTCTCAGGACAGACAACGGGAGAATACGCACTCACGGGAGAGGAAACAATGAATGTGGTAGTGTTGAGTATTTTAATAACGCGATAAATACATCTTGCGATAAAGTGTGATATTTGCACGAGATGTCAATATCTCCATCAAGTGATCAAATATAAAATTATTGTCACATCTCCGACTTATCTTCCACGAGAATTACGTGAAAATTAGAAAGAGTCTATACCGATGTAAGTAAATCGTGTAAGTAAATAAAGTAAAACGTCCGCGCCCCATCCTAAGGCATGTCGGAGCAGTGCGGGAGCTGGGCCTGTGCCTGACGTTAACTACGGCTGTCGCAAACTGCAAAGCGTCTTCTTTCTCGAATAATACAATTTTTCATATTACGAGCTACAGAAAAATGCTGCTACGCGTTACGTATTACGCCGTAGTAACTCCCTAATCATAAATACTAAAAAGTTAAAAATAAATATAAAGTAAAAGCGAGTTACATTTTGATAATAAGTGAAATAAATAAGATGTAACACGCTTTTATTTTAAAAACTGTGATATAATATACCTGTAAAATGAATATTTCTTATCAGAATTAAATTATTTTTAACTTATTAGTTCTTTTTATTAACAAGTAATAAAAGCTTGTTTTAAAAAAAAAATATCTTTTTCTCTGATATAGGTATATGATATCAAAAATTTGTCTCAAGAGAATTAATTCAGAAGAATGTGGAAAGTGCGGCAAGTACAGTGGTGACGGCGGCGAGGCAGCGTGGGGGGGGGGGGGGCGGTGCGGCCCCAGGAACCTCCGGGTGGATGGGCGGGGCGCCCGCCCACTGAGTTAGAATTTAATTCTTGTTGGTCCCGTGCGGCCCCGCGCCGCGCCCCGTCGTCCACCGGCCCGCTCGCCCGACGGCTTCCGACTGGTTTTCACCTCAAACTTTGGATACACGATATCGAATCCTATAACTCGATATAGCGTCCCGTCGGCGGGTGTACTCCGCCTCTTAATTCCAACTTCAAGTTGCGCGACAGCGAGTGATTGTGGCGCGGGTGCGCCGTGCATGGAGCCTCTTTTTTTTGAGTCTTGAGTCTAATTAGCCGATTGTATCACTAATTTTTAATTGAAAAAGTGAGATATCCGCGTATAGAGGTTATTTTTGTAAAACAAGTTTCGTAGAATCATAATAATAAATGAAGAATATGAATCTGTCCTCATACGTTTAGATTGCGGTGCATCGGGACCGGATCCTGTCAATAGACTTCAGCTAGTTGAAGGTTGAACGAGCGACAACAGCGTCAAGAGGTAATATTAAAACGAAACGAGCGACGGCGTCCCGGACGACTCGTGCAAAATGTTGAAACGTTTTCATAAACTTTTGCTATGACACGGGCGCATCTATGACTCTATACGTCATGGGGTCAACGTACGACCAATTTGAATCGGAAAGCGATAATTCTGATTTTCAACGACAAGCGAATTAGGTGATGAATTTCTCAAGTTAAGTTTAATCAAATGGTTTGTCTTAACCCCGGCAAATACGTCAGGCCGCCGCCGTCTGACGTCACCGGGCGGCGCGACCGGCCCACGTCACCAGCGCCCGACGCGCACTGCGCTCATGAACACTTATACGGGTCCCGGCGCCGCGCTCCGAAATTAGATTGTGGTCCCGCATCGGGTGATAAAAACCTGACGGCCATGCAACGTGATACAATAAAATTTTATGCAATTGCACTTATCGATTTGTGAGCTCACAAATCGATAAGTGTAAATGCATAAAAACGAAATAAATAAATTTATAAAATGTAAATTAATTAAAAATGCAGTCTAGCTAAGTTGGAATCTTGCACGCGAGAGGCCGGCTACCCCTTTTGTCATTGTCTTGCCTACGCTGTTGCTCGGATACGTTACAATCATTTTTCGACTATTATTAATTGCTTCGGCGCATAAAAAATGTTCCTCAATGTAAAAGAATACATAATTTACGCGTCATATCGAATGCAATTAAATTATAATACAATATCTCTAACGGAACATCACTTACATGGGTGTGGTTTGAATCTGTCCGACTTTTGTTAAAGACTTTATAGAGGTATAGCGGTCTGAGGTAAGATTTATGCTATGTATCTCATGTTTTTAAATTTCTGTAATAAATTTGATTATTACCTCTTTCATAGTCTCCGTTTTTGTCCAATATCCATTGCATACTTGCATTATATATCATTTTCGAAAAAAACATCTGGCGTAAAAAAACATCGTGGCGCCCTCTAACGTCTAATACCGACACTACATCGATTTATTTCCATGGTGGTAGTAGGTAAACAAGAGACAGTGCAATATTTGATAGTTATGAACTTTTTACATACAGTTCTATTTTTTTTATAGTAATAACGTTTCTTGGGAATGTCAATGCCGTGCCAGTAGTCAACAATAACCAGTGCATCTAGACGGACAGTATGTCATATTCATCTACTGGGCGTGACAAACAACTTAATTGTTGCTTGTAAATTTAATATTGGTTGTATGCATATATAAAAATTAAAAAATAATAAAAAAATTAACAATAATTAACTATAATTGATTTATTGTTTTTATATACCACTTATAAACGCTTATGATAGTCACGAACATACATATAGCGAAGAAGTTTTATACAGAATACACAGTAAGTTGCTATCGACGTATTTCTATTTTTGCCCGACTGCGGCGAAGCCTAAAAAATTAAAGAAGGCTAATTAAAAAAGTAAATCTGTGGATGAAGAGGATGAAACCGAAGAAAATGTGGAAAAAAATTGTTTTTGTTTAGGTTCTCTTGAGACCTTTTCGAATAGCAAAACCAAAAAAAAAGTGGGTTCGGTGCGTCGATTGCAAAGGCTGGGTTCACGAAGCTTGGCACTGGGGGCGGGCTTCAATGCGTATGCCATAATTGTTTATAAAATTAAATTTTAATTTTATGACTAATTATTATGTTATTTTAATACGTACAAATATGCCAAATAATAATTATAGTGTTTCGTTCAAAAGAAATGAGTTATTCATTTATCGATAATATAATAGTGTTTTTTTTTACCGAATAATTTAATACGTGGGTGTCACAACTTACCTCGGTATTAGGAGAGCTATGACACGGGGAGTAGTTTCTATTTTTTTAAATTTTCTTAGAAACTTTAATTTTTTCATTAATTTTAAAGATTATTTCTAAAAGAGTATAGATTGAGCTACATTCACTCATACAACTGATAGATATAAAATGTTTCTTGACTGAGATATAATAATTAAAGTAAAAATTGTCACAACCCTCCTCGGTCTCCCCTATATTTCTCTTGACATGTACCAGATTTTAGTAGATGTTTTGTGAGAGTACAGTTTAAGTATTTATATGCAATCTATCTAGTTGAAAAAGTTTGGAGCGCAATGAAGTTTATAGTCTTTTCGCAATCGTTTCGATTCATGAAATCACTTAAGACTGCTTCATAAACGCGCTCTCCTTTATTGTGAAAGACGTAAGACGTGGTAGTAGGTACGCGAGCCCAGGTTCGGATGTGGGCATAACTGTACCTACGTGTCATTACTAATTTATATTCTAATAACGAGGTTTTTAGATCTTTACTGCTTTCAAAGACAATTTTAACGACAGTTACCTAAAGCGTTACTCAATGCACTGAGAGAAATATAACCAAATTATGAATAAATAAATAATGAATAATAGGTAAAATATTAATAATTAATTGATAAAAATATATTTATAAAAGAAATTTATCACGATTATTACAACGAGACTTCGTTTACATCGTAATTACGAGAATAAAGGTATTATTAAAGAAGGGGATATATAACGAAAGAAGGGTGTTGTAAACGCAGACAGAGTCGCGGTCAAGTACGGGAACACGAGTCTGGTGCCTCCGACTGCAAATGTTTACCATACTTGTTTGGATGATTTTATAAATCACCTGTTTTCATATTATCTGGTAATTTTGGCGCGGTGGGGTTTATTAATCTTTCTAATTATTTTTTTAGCAAATTCGGTCTTGGAGGGGGTCCGCCACCACTTCGTTATCATTACGTAGAGCGCGCGGGCTCAGGCGTCGCCGTCTTGTACAGATCGTATTATATTTAAAGAAGTACGGCGGTGGAAATTAAAGTACCCGTTAAATAGGGGCCACGTCTCAGAATTATCACTGTAATTATAACAAGTTGCGATAAGTACGCGAGTGCGAACGTAAACAAGTCGCTAGTGGAGGGCGCGCGCGTGTGGTGCGTAGTAAAACAATTAAGAGTCGGCACGTTCCCGAATAAGGTCGTCGATAACGCGCGCGACTTATCTAAACGAGTGTTTTACTACTGGAAATGCGAACCGGCGCGGGCGCAGCGCGCGCTCGATAGGTTCACGCAGTAATTGCGGTCGGCGCCTCGCAGTCTTACAGAAAATCGATGCGGAGAACTCGTGGCGACGCCGCTGTCTGCTCAGCCTCGAAAAGAACAGCGACAGATAAAATAAAAATATAATAAACAGAATTCGGCACAGAAAGCTAACGCCGAGAGCGCGTTGTCGAGCGGACGGTCGAGAGACCGTTATGAAAGAATATAAATTGTATTTGTCGATACGATCGTATTGTTCGATCTAGTGTTCCACACACAATGAAGCGCAAGTAGTGTAGGGATTCATTGAGAGCACTTTTGTACACAAGGATCATTACTTTCCAACCTATAAATTGAAAACTTAAAGGTATTAGAAAAAATAAAAGATAAGAATGCTGCATTGAACTTTTTGTATTATGGAAACTGTAAGTCCTTAAAGTAGGTTAAAATGATTTATTGTGTTTAGTAGCGACAATGTTTTTATTTATGCCTGCATGTATAAAGTATACATATATCTATATCCACATTCACACTCATATAAATGCTACAGTAAATTTGTCTGGATCGGAGGTCCCCAAACTCTTTTGTTCCAGAGACCACTTTTAAAATTTTGTTGGATCCCGTGGACCCCCTGCAGCTACATCTCTACCAATTTCTAAATCTCGAAAAAAAAGTGAAGATTAAATTTATCTATGGAAACTTGCGTTGTAGCTGAGTTTTAACGACGAATTAACAGTTTTCGAAAAAAAAAGGTTAGAATTGATTGCTTGATAGGGTTAGTTATTTGATAATAAAGTCGACTAAACAAATTTTTAATTAAATTTTAAATGATTGTGCTGTGAGTCAAAAAATCAAAGTTGGCCTGTCGAAAAAGTGACTCCACCCAACTTTACGTTTTTGAAATCTACAGTGACTCACAGCACAAGAATCAATCGATTCTCACATAAGCGTTGCAGACGGGACGGCGGCCGGCGTGGCAATAAGTCTCGACGCGTTGTACTGAATATGGAATATGCAAGTTTTACAAGTAACAGTCGCTCAGCTTCTTAAAATATTATCTGCCTATATTGATAAGAGAAGTAAAGTCAACATTTTAGTTCTTCACTATCGAAACCAAATTACTTTTCATGCACCCCCGCTTACGATTGGGGACCCCCAATTTTTATTATGCCCAACGTAGACCCCCGTCGAGTCTCCCGTTAACCCCTTGGGGTTCACCTGGACCACTTTGGGAAATACTGGTCTAGATATTATGTTTTCACGGCTAAGCTGTTGAATTGATTTTGATATTATAATATTCGATACGTAGATGGCTCGACTACTGGGAAAGGATATAATTTACTTTTTCTTTGTCTGTCTGTATGTCTTTTTATAACTCAACTATGGTTAAACCGATTTTAATGAAATTAACTCTATTGGTAGGTCACAACGTCGCATAAAATGTAAATTGCCGTCTGCCTGTCTAAATATTGCATTAAACATAGAGAAGTTTTCTTATAATGAAATAAGAGAATGGATCGATAGACAACATCTGCCGGATCAACGGAATTTATAACGTTGATTCGAAATTATTTTAAACATTGCGACAAAACAATATTGCTGTAGTAATTATACGTGCTTTTGATCTACATATACAGCGCTGTGCACGTATACAGGTGTCTAGATTCATTGTATCTTAATGCAACTCTGAGCAACTCTTAATTTGTGCGTTATCAACTCAGACCGTGTAACACTTTTGGTGAGCACGTCAGCCCTTCAATTTGCGATGCTGTCACGACCACAGACGACCACGACCGTCAAGAGAGTCAACTCGAACTGCGCCAGCTCGGGGCTCGTAGGTCCAACTCCTGACGACAAATGTTTGTTTAAAATTGATCGAAACCTTTAAACGAACCAATTAACTTGATGGTACCACATATATTATTGATAATAAATATATTACGATAAAAATTGTGAACTTGAAAAATTTTAGTTACTTCTAATTTTAGAATTCTATTTTTGTCTGACTCCAGTCGAAGTTGGAACAAAGGCATGTTAAATGTAGAACAATATTTGCTATCGTAATATATAACTGCAATCACGCCCTCGTAAGTTACAACGCATACCGCATGATGACGCTACGTCGTTAGTTTCTGCGACGGGTTTTAATTACGATTTGTAACGATTACGCCCTAACTACGGCATAATCGTTAGGCTTTAAGACATTTCATGTCGAGTTCTGAACACTTTTTATGCATTTTAAGAAAAATAGTAGAATACCATTCTATAAGTTTAATTGTTTTATATTACAAACTGCATCTTCAATCTAAATTACTAATTTGCGATTATTTATTACTAGTCTCTTAAAGCTAAAATTCACTTTACTCTAAAACACTATGATTAGTTTTATTGGTGGTTAAAATTACTTTAACGTTTTAGTTTCCGTCGAAAAAATCTATATTATCTACCATCAAAAATAAATCTATTCAAACAATAATGACATAATTATTAAGGCATTGCTCGATATAAATTGCTTTAGGTATCTATAGTTTCCACAGCTTAAAAGTAAATTATTTATTTAGTTATTTTATCAGGAACTTACCAAAATTTAAAAAACGATTTCAATTACATTCATGCTATACGGTGTAAAAATTTAAAGGAGAATGCAAACATTGTACGTCTCTTTGTGTTTTGTGAAATCACGTGTTATTATTGTATATAATTAATTGTTATTAGACATGAGCAACGATTTCGTCTATAGCAGCGATGGGGTTGTCAGTTTCAGAGAGCTTAAGAAAAAATGACTTTAAGTAACAATTACTTTAAAATTTACTTAACTATACTTGTACACAAAATTTGACCTTGCTTGAAAATTTCAATGCAAGTCTTATGGTAGTCGGACTGTCCACGCGGCCCTGCGAACATCAGGCGAACACGGCGCTTCGATTCCACATGAGCATACATAAAATTTACACCTTTCGTTATCATTGTAATTAATTTGGATAAATAATTCGGAAAGAGGACGAGAGGGCTACTTGGGTGCCCGTCTTCCGAATCGGTCATTGTTGTATCAAGAGACCCTTTGTTATATAATATCCGTGATAAAAACAAAGCCTTTTTTCATAAGAGTGCGGTATCTGAATAGACCACGAGTCGGTACCAAGACCAGTCATAAACTTATGTCATTTTTCGTTTGACTTCAATCGGCGTTTTCACCTGACTGCGCGACGCAAATCAGACTAATGTGTTTTTGAGCCTGTACATGTACGCATGCGTGTACCTTTGTGGTGTTCTAGAGACCGAACACGTGAGCCGATTTTGATGATTGATAATCTTGCGAGTGTCACAAAACACATGGCAGTAATCAAGTTCAATCGACGAACTATGACAAATGGGGAATCATCAAATAGGTTTTTGAAAACCATCATCAGGTTTTTCATTATGTCTCGTTTTTAATGACCATTTAGTATCCGTTACGATTTCAAGTTACTTAGCAACCATTCTACTTTAAATTATCAAATCTAATACCTAATCTGTGATTAAGGTTTTGTAATAGTTCTTTAATATTTATTTCTTGCAATAATTAATTTTTAATTCTTATTTATAGTAATAGTTCTTATACCATATGAAAAACCTACGCTATTATAGATCACATAATTGCGTAAGTTTTTCAAAAGTAAGATGATCATTTCTAAATCATTTTAGATCGATTACCTCTATTTGAAAACTATACAAGTTGAATTTATAACCTGTTGATATTAATTGATATCAATATGCTGATAAAAGAAAATAACAACAACAAGACGTTCCCACCGCTAACGGTGAAAAGCAAATGTTAGTTTATTATTGAACTAGAACTTAACAATAGAAAATGTAAAGAAATTACATAAAAAGTGAAAACTTAACTACATAAAAGTAAAACTAAAAAGATGGAAACAAGGTTATGTGAAAATTATTCAATCGAATCTGGCAAATATTTGCAGTCGGAGGCGCCACATTCAGGTTTCCTTACGGACCCACTTGCGACGACTCTTGCTGTATCGATATACGTCTCCGACTGCAAATATTTGTCACATTTAATTGTATGGTTTTTACAATAATCTTGTTTACATCTTTTTAATTAAATTTATATAAAATCGAAATGGTGGATTTTAGGCGTTTTTAATTTTTTTTCCAAAAGTAACGAGTAAGGTATCAAAATGAAAAATTTTAAGGAGCGATTAAAAAAATATATAAAATTTATATGTTTATAAGTAATTTATGATGACAAATTGTAATATAAAATCCGTGTTGTTGAAATGGTCGAAACTCCTATTAATGTCAATGTCTATTTAAGGCCGAGCCGTAATTGATTTAAGCACTCATTTGTGTGCCAAAGGCCAAGTATACGTTGTTTTAAGTCAAATTAATACGCTCGAGGCTTGGCCATTTGTCCACTAGATGCAAGAAAACTTTTAGATAACTCCATGATCTTGATTTCTTGTAAGAATTAAATCATCTGCGAAGATGAGCACGGGCCGATACCTACGTCGTCAACGGTCACTAAAAAGCTAAAGATAAAAAAGGTAAATGAAAAAAGTAAAAACTCAGATGTGGTACATAGAAATTTTAATGTTAGTTTATAAACCTAGGAGCAATAATAAGAAGTGAATTCTAAAACTAACCGAGGTAAGCGTGTGTGCGGAGATAGTGACACGTCGGTAGACTAAATACGGTGAAACACGGCAGTAAATCGTCTTATACAGTACATGATAATCTTTTCATTAAATGACAAAAAAAATTGTAGGCCCGCGGGCCCCATTCTACTTTAAATACCTTTTATATACAACTGGCTACCGGCTGTTTACAATTTTTCTTTAATTCTATATTAAGTAAGTAATATAAAATAGTTTGATGTCACATTCCACCATATTTTGTTGTAAGGAGACACTGAAATTGTCCACGCTTGATACTCGACGTTTTGAATGGTTTGTTTTTTTGGTACTGCTTCCCAAACACCCAAACCGCATTCGCTTACACGTGAAGAGACGTGGGCAACATCGTTCTCGGACTTTTTCAATAGAGTTTTTATAGCGGGATGTCATAAAAAATAAACAATTTCGGAATATATATGAAATTACAAATAGTTATTTTTTATTGTTTAGTAGGTTTTTTAATTTCCCGTAATGAAAATTGAAACATTTTCAAAAATTAAAAAGTTACTGTTTCCAGTCCGATTTTCAAAAATAGAGTCTTTATTAGATCTTGACGTCCTATGGCATCTATTTCGATCATTTTTCTTTTGCCTCTCTCTATTTATGTGTTGCGCTCGCGCGCGTGTGTGTACATGTATTTGCGTGCAGTTAGTGTGCGTATTAGTGTGTAATACTTTTATAACTTTTTGAATGGATTAATCGATCGAAACACCGTTTACAGCATTCAAAAATAGTATACTTAGATTTTCTGAAAATTTAAACCGATTTGAACCGACCCGTAGGTTTTGAGATATCCTTAAAATAAAACTTTCAAAAAATGTTACTTACAATAAATTCAAAATTTGATCAGCTCTTTTTAAAAAAAAAAAAACATGTATCTGTTGTTGTTGACCGCATGAAAATAAATTGATTCCTTCAAAATTCTGTGTTGAAGAAAAATCTTCCAAATTCTGTTGTTTTGGAACATTTATTAAATTACTCTACTCTCTATGGGGGAGAGGAGGCATTTCCCGCAAATAAGGAAAGATGGGGATAAAAGAATAAGGTTCTTTAGTTTCTGCGAAATGGTACTAAAGAGATGTAAACAAACAAATCCACAAAAGGAAAAGAAAATTAAACACTGCCAAGGCAGTGATGAGCGAAATAAAATGTGTATGGAAATATAACACTGAAAGATAAGCAAAACGAAGTTATAAAAACTAAATTTAAACAAATGTATGGAAACAAGAGACGGTAAGGGTGAATAAGGTTGTAAAACAATAAATGTGTATAAGATAATAATAAAAGTCAATAATGAACAATATATTAGAAACTGTAATTATAAAATAATCTTAGTAAGGAAAAGAATAATATCGTGTAAACAGAAAAAAAGTAGATGGATAAGTTAAAAATAAGTACTATGTTAAAATTTTAATGCAAATCAATATGAAGAATTACTTTCAAATAATAAATAAAGGTATTAGTTTAAGAACCCCTACCACCATTTATAAAAAAAGAGATAAAAACAAGGACTGGATTATTGAAAATGTAGATCACAATAATTTAGGTAAACGAAGGCTGTGATTCTCATGACATAGGGGACGGAGAAACAAACTATATTACTAATAAATTCCAAATTTAATCATTTTTTAACTCAAAAAACGCCCTAGACTATCGTAATCATAGCATATAATAGCACAAATGTTATGGGGATGCCCTATACGGCAAAATCTGAAAAACGGTTGACCTTATAAGGTCGACCGTTTTTCAAAAATTTCCTTTAATTTATATTTTAAGATAACCACGTTCTTCAGTCAGTGACAGATCTGAATATTTTCTTTTATATAGTTGTTTTATATACCTAATATATAAAAACTTATATGTTACAAGCGAGACTAGAGAATATTGATTACTTTTGGAAACATTTTTTGAAAAAAAAAACTATTTGAAATTACGAACCACAACGTCATTGAAATTAAAGTTGCGAGGTATTTTTTTTAAGTAGGCAGAAAAAAAATTCTTGTCAATTCCAAGTATTATATTTACCATATTTTAGATTTACCCTACGTTAAATGCATACTCTTGGTATGAAATCAAGAAAGCAAATTTAATTACCTTATTTAAATTATTTAATTAAAGTAATTATAACACAAGCTCCAATCCATAGCGCCTACATGGTATTCGGTGTATAATAAAGCGTAAAATCTGCCTTTAAATGTGGCCCCGTACTCTGATTCTTAGCTGTGCCCTGGCTTCTTCCAGGTTAAAGTTGATGATCTGATCTCGTGCTTTGCTTTTGTTACAATCACAGACATACTTTATCTTGAAATAGTATGAATTTGCCACACTTATAAACGGCTCAGTCTAACACGTTCCCTGTAGAGACGAACACGTCATGCCGTGATCAAAGAGGATTATCGAGGATCAATTTATCTCTTGCATGTAATTTTAGGATATCACGTGTCGCATACAAGGAAACAAAAGTCGAGGTGTCATCAAATTATAGCATTAAAGTACACATTTGTAAACCTTATAATTTCTAATGAGCACTAGTATTAGTTAGATTTGTTACACGTATCTTATCATAATGAGCTTTGTCAAGCACAATTACTCCCACTTTGATTGATAAACGTAACA